>VWYE01002168.1:260719-292076 GCA_013398995.1 Alaudala cheleensis
GGTGGCGCCTCAGAGCCGTGCCCGCCCCGGGACCGCCCGGCCCTGCCCGGTTCTCCTGCCCGGCCCGGCCTGGCCCTCCCGCCTGGCCCGGCCCGCCTTGCCACACCGGCCCCACCGGCCTTCGAGCCGGCCTCGAGGCGGCCCGGGCCTGCCGTGCCCGTCCGTCGGAGGTTGCGAGGATGCGGAAGGGCCTGGAGCATCTCCGTGCCCACGAAAGGCTGAGGGAGCTGGGGCTGCTCGGCCGGGAGAGGAGCCCTCAGCCCTGCGTGTCCCTGTGTGCAGGGAGGGTCGAGCAGGGCCCCGGCTCTGCTCCAAACCCAGCAGTGCCACCAGAGCCACGGGTAGGGCTGAGCCCAGCGATTCCCCCTGCACAGGAGGCAGAACTGCCCTGGGCAGTGCCCAGCCCTGAGCAGAGCCCAGCGAGGCTGTGGAGTGTCATTCCAGAACAGTCCGGACACTGCTGTGCCATGTGCTCCGGGCTGGCCCTGCTGGAGCAGGGAGTGGCCCCAGCTGAGCCCTTGTGTCCCTGCCAGGCTGGGTGGCTCTGGGACTGTGCCCGTGGCAGCCTGGCCAAGCACAGGGAGGGGAGGAGGCGTCGTGTGAGGCGATGGCGTGTGGGAGCCTCGCTGGGACAGCACTGCCAGCCTTGCCATGGACTGGGACACTGAGCAGGGGATTCTGTGAGGTGACACAGGAGCTGTGTGATTCAGGTACTGCCACGCTCTGATAGCCAAATTCATCACAGAACCACAGAATATGCTGAGCTGGAAGGTGCCACCCACCAGGGCCATCGAGCCCAGCTCCTGGCCCTGCACAGGACAGCCCCAAGAATCCTTCCATGTGCCTTCACATTCTGAGTTAACACCCTGAAAACAAGCCAGCACCCAAAGGCAGGACTGTGCTCTCTCACGTGAGCCCTGTGCATGTGTGTTCACACTCACCTGTGCAGAGACCCCGGATGTCTCATTTTGCAGCAGGAGCAGTGGATCAGGACAAGACCCCACACGTGATTCTTCCTGGTGTATCACATTCAGAAACTCTCATTTAACTTCATGGCTGCTTGAGCCACTCTGCTCCTGCCTAAAATACACAGCCCCAAACCCGAGCAGCTTCAGCTCTATTTCATTTGTGTCGTACCACTGACCACTTTCTAGCCATCACTTACTACAAAACATACAACAGCTGCAGAAAAACAACCCACAGACCTACTCTGAGGGCAGAGTAAGCAGAAGTGTCTGAAGGCTGGAGGAACTGAGCATAGTGGGACACGATAATGCAGCTGGAGATAGAAATGATATCTGATAAGACATTCAAGGGAATGAACACAACACGAAGATCTGTGCAAAGGACAGCACAGCTCAAACACAGAGACTTGGAATCCAGACAGGAGAACTGAACAGGCTGTTGGGCATCATTCCAGTCCTGAATTCTGGGAGCAAGTGAAGGTATCTGAGTAGATTTATATCTTGCTGTAAGACTCATCAGAAGACAAGCTAAGGTAAGGTTGGCATGGAGATGGAGGTGGATAGAGAGTTCCCCAAGAGCAGCAATGCCAAGGAGTTTGCAGCTGGGAACATGCCCAGCCATGATGTTGGTGCTCAGTCCATGGTTACAGCATGGAAAACCATCTGTGAAGAGTTTAGAAACTGGAATTTGGGGGGAAGGATGAGAGGGGGTGAAAGCAGTCCTGAATTAGGGACAAGGTCTTGTTCTCATTCAGCTCAGGAGAGTCCTTGTGGTGGTTTGCACAGTGTGACAGCTGTCAACAGAGAGCTGGGGAAGAAAGATGAGGATTTACCAAGTTTGTGTGAAAAAATTGATGGTAAAGCTAAAATTCAAGCAGTGGGGAAGAAGGAGAAAAGGAGTCTTGCCATCATTTTTCTCCTGTGTGTACAGAGTGAACAAAATGAAACAAGTTGATGCTAATAGTCTTAATCTACCTTTTCTATTACAGAAGTGGGTATTGTTTCTCACAATACAGCCACTGGAAAAATCAGTAAAATCACTGCATTGTAAGAGACTAAACACTTCAGACCTGAGGGGAGACAATTAGCACTCCCAGGCTGAATAGGTTTAATTGCACAAGCATTGTGCTGCTGCCTCAGGTCAAAACTGTGCCCAGATTCATCCTAGTACTACTTCAGGAGCAGTGTCATTGCTTGGGTTTTATTCAAATACAAAGCAATTAACTATTGATGGTTTTACACACAGCATAATTAATTATATAATTAATACAAGTAAGTTAATGAGCATTAAGACCAGAATGATCTTTAAGACCCACTAAGCCACCCTCCTGTGCTGATCTGGCACTTCATCACCTGCCAGCATTGGTGCCAGTCTCTGCTGAGCACTCAGTGCCACCACCTTGCAGGGATAACTTCCCATTTGATGCTCTGTGCTTCGTTGAAATCCCTCTCCATGGCTGAGTTTGCACATCTAGTTTTGGATTAAAAGGTGCAGTTTGGTTTTCTCTTTCCAGTTCCAATACATTTCCCCCTGAACAGCAACAACCAGTGTGTAAGGAAGTTTTTAATTGCCACAGTGCCTGGAGAGAGAGGGTAAAACGTGGCAGGTAATGATGCTCAGAGTTTCTGTGCTTGGCACTGGGTTCTTTCTTTGCCCATGTCTCCTGCAGCATGGCACAGGGGAGGTAATAAACATGTTCTAAACCAAGGGAGAGTTTGCTAAGCAATGCTGTCCCCTGCACACCCCCTGTTCCTGCTGCTCCTGCTCTCAGCATTTGCCTCAGCTCTGGAATGGCAGCCACTGAAATCTGTCCCTGAGCCCACAGGCAATCTGTCACTGGCTGCATCTCTGCCAACATTCCAGTCCAGGCTTGTACTTCAGATCCTGATAGACCCTCAAATAAATATTATTGATTAGTCATCATTATTTCTTACTGTTGATATGCAGGAGGTTGTGGAGCCTTGCAGTTGGATTTCTACAGAGAGTCCACTGGAAATGTGTTTGGTGACAGTGTTTATACTGGCAGTGAGGTGCATCTTTAGTGCAGGCTGAGCTTAAAGTCTCACATTTTGTCAAAAACCCAAAGCAAAAGCAAAGCTGACTCCCCTGAGCCTCAGAGCAGACAAATCCTCACCAAAGAGAGCAGCTAGGGATCTGGGGCTGACTCTGGAGTCACATTCCAGAACATAAATAAGCCAGGCCTTGGGCTCTGGGTGGTTTTGTCCCAGCTTCTGCATCCTCCAGGCTCAGAGGAGCTGACCTGGGCTTTGTGCAGGGCACCCTCAGTGTGCTCAGGGAGTCACTGGTGCCACCCTGAGCTCCCTTCTCCTCCCCCTGCATTGAACATCCCCAACCAGCCCCAGCCCTGCTCAGGAAGCAATTAAAGCTCCTGCTCCTGCCAGATGATTGAGTGCTTGCAGACACAGATTCCTAAGAAAGTATAATAGAGAAAAGTGCATTAGCAGAGGATTTGTGCCTTCCTAGGAAATGAATATGGATGTAATTAAGAAAAGCTGATTTATGGGGAACTGTAAAGCCAAGGACATAAAATGAAAAAATTCTCAGTAAATGTCAAGTCAGTGTTTTGTGGTGGCCACAACAAGGCAAGGAGAGTACTGCAATGGTATTAAGGAACTGAGAATTAAAATGCCACCATATAAATCCCTAGTACATGAATATTCAAGACATTATATGGAGTTCCAAAGCACCTGATCTCCAAAGATTATAGAAGTGCTGTGCCACTCCAGGCTGTTACTAACATTCTGAGAATAGCAAGATCACAAGACTTCCCTTTTGCCAAATGGTGTGCACGGTGTGTGAGGTGAAATGTGTTTGTGTGTCCCACTGAGGCAGGATGTTCCTAAAGCTTCCCCTGTCCATGGCATCCATGCACTGCTTCCTTTCAGAGGGGCTCCTGCAGGTGGCTGCAGCCTGAGATCAGTGTTCCTTTTTCAAGCACTCAGGTGTTGTCTGCTCCTGTCCTGGTGCCATGGAGCTCTTGGGTTTGCTCCTTCTCAGCACTTTTATTCCTGATAAATCCATCCCCTTTAGGCACAGTGAGAAATTCCACTGATTTACCTAAAACCTGAGTGTTGCCCTGCCACATTTCAAACTTGCACACAACACTCCTGTGTTATGACCCTAATTGAGAAGTGGAAGCACCTTCCTCCAAACATGATCTCATCAATAAAGGAAGGAATTTTACCAGCTACTTTTCATAATTAAAAAAAGTAGCCATGGACCTTCTAAAAGCTGAACCCTGATTCACAGCAGTCAGATGATGAATAATTCATGCACTGGACTTCAGTTATATATCCCTACATAAAAATGAGGAGAAGATGAACTTCCTGAGGCTTAATTTGCATTCCAGCAAATGATCAGCATTATGTTAATTTAAATAAACATCTAAACCTGTATTATTTGATCTTTAAAAACTCTGTAACTATTTTTAACTTAAAATAATGCTTTTTGTTATGAAACCTCCAAATGAGACATAAATAGATAAAACCTATTTACTGCAGATTTCCTAAATCCAGAGCTGTATCTCTGTGTATATTATTGCTCTGATCAGTCTGCAGCAAATAAAATTATATGTCATTTTCTGAAAAAGTACAGGCCAATGTCACAAAATGTGCAGTTCAGTCACTGTGATCCAGTTACATGTGCATTCACAACCTGCAGCTACATCTTTTATTATTTTAAAGCAAATTATATCTGGAGCATTTGCTTTGGACAGTGAGCAAAGGAGAAACTCAGAATCTGTACAACAGAGGACTAGCTCTAAAGCAGGCCACTAGAAAATAACTTTATTGCAAATTTAATTGAATTCTTTTTATCAATGTGATGACTCTGAAGTATAAATTTATCATTTATCTACAGACTTTTAATTTAACATTAACAAGTGCATCTAGAGTGCTAAAGGAATGCAGACAAGCATGAGCCAGAGAGGCAGCATTTTTAAGACACTTGTTGCTTCTCCTGTCACCCCATTAATTTTAATTTTCTGACCCAGGTGCCCAAAAATTCCACAGGTATCCACAAAAAAAAACAAACCAAAAAAACCACAAAATGGACATTTTTAATATAGATATATAAAGCCATTATCAGAATAATCTCATCCTCCTCCCAAGTGCACATTTGATTGCCATAGCTTCATAGTTTCTGAGTTCTGGCTCTATCAGGCCATGAAACAAAAACCTGCATTGCTCTGTTTGTACTTCCTTCCTCAGGATCTGGAGCAAATACAGACTTTACTTTGCAAACTGGTTCTTGACAAAAGGAAAGATCTGCAATATCTTCTTTGAGGTAAAAGGGGTCTTCTGTTCCCCTGAGCCTGGTGAGGTCCCATTTCACAGACTCTAAATATGTTTCATTTCTGAAGGGGGAAGGAAAGGGACTCATCTGCTTCTGGACAAACACACAGAATACAGAATTATGCCACACACATGGCTCCCTTCCCTATCCAAATAATATTCCTGCTTTCCACTCCAGGCACAAACCACTGAACTCTGATTTCCTCTTGAACTGCCCCAGCCACGAGCAGCTCTTTGAAGCTGCTTCATAACAATGTGTGCATGTGCTGAGGGAAAGAAAGGACACTAATTAATATCTATTTCAATTAATATCTACAAACCACAGGACAAAGAACACATTCCAGGATTTTTTTGGTCCTTGCTTGTCTTTATTTCAACATTATCCATAGCTTCTGCTGAATAATGATTCATTTCCAAATGCAAAAGATCATTCTTTGTGTTCTTTATGAAGACTTAATTATTTTTACAAAAATAGAAAAGCATTAGCCTTTATTCATTGTTACTTTAACATACAGTCCATCTCTGTAGGAAGGAGCATTCTGGGCTGCAGAATGTTTGATTTATGGTTGTTTAATTGTTAGGTCACAGCAGGTCTTCTGGCCAGCACACAATTACCAAGCTTTTGCTATGACATGTTTAAATCTACACAGACTTCAGGAAACATTTGTCCAGAAAAATGACTCCAGGATGAACTCTCAGGTTGTAGCAAACAAGGTCAGGAGCCCCTTTAGGAAGGAGACAATTTCATTGCCTCCCAGTTTGGATACTCCATAGACACGGTCCACAAACGAGATGGGAACCTGTTGGGACAAGCAGAGTTGTTTGTGAGCTTCAAACCCAAAACCTCCAGAAAATAAAGAGAAAAGTGGCCTTTGACTGGAGCTTGTTCAGGCACAGGGAGGGGGCAAGCACCAGGCTGGTGTCAGCTCTCACCAGGGCCTCTCCTGGAGCCCCAGAGCTGGGGAGCATGGAATTACCTGGGTATCACCTTTAAACTGATCCAAAGACATTGCTCATGGCTGCATGGTGCACCCAAAGCCTCCAGCATTTCCCTGCCAGCTCTCAAAGCCTCCAGCATTTCCCTGTCAGCTCACAAAGCCTCCAGCATTTCCCTGTCAGCTGACAAAGCCTCCAGCATTTCCCTGCCAGCTCTCAAAGCCTCCAGCATTTCCCTGTCAGCTCACAAAGCCTCCAGCATTTCCCTGTCAGCCAAGCTCAGAGCCTTTGTCAGTGCCTCAGGAAGCACCACTCAGCCCCCAGCATGGAACAGCTCAGCCTCACTCTGCCTGGGACATCACCACATGACAGTGCCTATTGTACAAGACCTGTTCTTATCAGTCTTTGGCCATTTTATAGATTATTTGCAGGATTTAAGGGCATTTAACTCATGAATTTTGGTCTCCTTCACAAAGAGACACTGTCCAGATGAACTCACTCCTCCTGAGATGCTGGGAATGTTCTGCTTTCACTCCTCTGAGCACACACAGGGGACATGTGACAGCACATTCTGCCAACCCTGTGTTAGAGTATTCAACAATTTCCATAATGTTTGTCTGCAAAATTGAAATACTTCAGGAAATAAAGAATTGCAATTGCAAAAGGCACTAAAAAATTGGCTTGGTGTGTTGCTGGCAGTGTGAAATCATCTGGCAAGAGGAACACACAAATCCCCAGTCCCCCTGCACGTGCCAGAGGGTCTCTCCCAATTCCAGCAGGTCAGGCCAGCACAGAAGAGCCCAGGACAAGAAGATGGGAAGAAGATGCCCAGAAAGGCAGGCAGAGAGACTCAGCAATGACTCTGCTGTCTCAGCAGGGTCACCTGGATGATGCCAGGGACAATCCTGGCAACTCCACACAGCTGATCTACAGGAGATGGGCAGAAATCACTGAGTCTGGAGCCAGGGCAGGATGGGACAGGTGGCATTTCCTGACCAGGATGAAGAACAATTCATATCTCATCTAATGAGGGGGCTCCAGTGTTACCCCTCAGCACAGGAATGAAGCACTGAGCTGTTTCTGGACTTCTGCATTGCTTGCACAAGAGGTTCCATCGCTGCTCTCACAGGCAGCATTGTCCAAAGCTCCATTCCCTGAGCTGCAGGGCACTGCACACCTGGTGAAGCACAGCACAACAGCAGAGATGTGCATGCAGCTCTTCAGGGACAGCCTGTGTCAGTTCTCATCAGCCATTTATTCCTTCTAAACTGCCACAGCTCAATCTCAATGCTCAGCTTTGCTGAAGAAATGTTTTTCCCTGGGATGCTGCTCCACAAGCAAGAAAGGTGGAAGAAAAAAGACGCTTTGCTGTGAGGAAATGCTCAACCCTGTGTTGATGGAGAAATGCCACACATGAAGTTCAGAGAGAGAAGTACAAACACTAGAATTCTCTGACAATTCATAGCCCTGAAAACGAGGATGAAGAACTGGCTCTGAGATTCTCCTGCAGAGAGATTCCCAGTGAATCACCTTTAAAGAGAGCAGCAAGAGCAATTCACTGAAATAAAAAAGGCAGCAGACTGCTGGAGATAGAGAATCTAACAATTGCATGGAGTTTTTTCATTGACTGCAGACAGCACATTCAAAGAGTTCAGAAGCAGAAAGTTGTGAGAGCTGAAAAGTTGGAAAATAACAGGGCAATAATTGAGAGAGAACGAATCTGAAATACAATCTGGCTGCTGGAGAAAATGAAATTATTTGTAAAGACTTGAGTAGAGATGTCTGTACAATAGGATGCAGGGAAGAAAAGGCTCTGAGCAGCTCTGTGGTGTATTTTGATTTCTTTCCCTCTTTGAAGAACCTTGAAAAGTTGTGTGCTGCTGAAGGAATGGCAACAGGAGGAGGGGAAGGATCTGAGAAGCCAGAATAAATAACTGCAACTTCAGGTCTGGCATTCACCTGACACAGCTGGCAAAATAACAACTCTACACATGTAATTTCTTTGTATTAATTTGAACATCTTGGAAGCATCCAGAAGGCAGCAGAGTGTCCCTGGGAGGGAAGCAGAGTGTCCCTCTCCCAGTTTGGCCCATACCTCTCCAATGGTGAAGCCCAGCTGCCTGGCCCGGACAATCATCTCCATCTGGAACACATATCCCTTGGAAACACACTTCTCCATCAGCTTCTCCAAGACTTCTTTCCTGTACAACCTGCAAACAATTCCAAAGGAAAGAAAACGTGAAGTTTCTGGAATTTAGAACTCCAGACAGTGTGTAGGAATCTGAACTGCAATCACTCAGCTCATTACTATTTATAAAACCCTCTAATGAGGTCATGGGAGCAGCATGGAATCTAATCCACTCTTTCTTCCACCCTTTCCAAGCAGATTTCACAGTCCACAGTAAGGACTGTTCTTGCTCCAGTTCCTTGTCCAGCAGTTTCTTAATTTCCAATAAACTTTAGGAATTGCAAACCAGAGCCCTACCTGAAACTCCCTGTTAGATCTGATGCCCCTGGTCTCAGCAAGACCTGAGTCAGAAAATTGGCTCCACGACTGTGAAAGAAAACATCAGTGTCAGAGTAGTTTAGCACAAAAAGATGAGCATTTACTGCAGCATTAAAAACCAGAACAATCCCAACCCAGTCCCTGTGATTCCACCTCCAGCTCAGACTGTGACACAGCCTGTGCTCCAGGTTCTTTGCAGGATAAATAAATAAATCAGCATGAACTTGTGCCTGTTCTCTGGGAGGGACAGGAGCATTCAGCTGTGCAGGCTGAGGGGTCCCTCACACCTGCCAGGTCTGAGTCTCAGCTTGTCCCCTGGCTGGTGGAGCTGGATGTCTGTCCCACTGTCCCAACCCAGTTTCCAAGCCAATCCACATCACTCCAGTCCTCCTCAGGGGATTTGGAGCAAAGAACTGGCCAGTGGTGGGTGCTTCTTGTATTGAGTGTGGTTCTGCAGTGCCCAGCAGCTCTGGGATGGAGCACTTGGAATTATTACTTACAAATAACAAGTTTCTATAAAGAGCTGAGAAATACTAACCTGATTAACTTTCTTTTTAAATCCCAGCCATAGACTCCTCCATTGCCTTTATATCTTGTTCCAGACACAATATCAAAATTGCCTTCTTTCTGCTTTCTATAAACAATTGGTTTGATCAGAAAGACTGGAGGAATGTTTCAAAGTACAGATTTCAAAGTAAGAACAATCACTCTTTCAGTACAAAATCCATATTTTACAAACTTCTGAACAAATAAAAGAGGAAAGCAATAGTTAGGGTGGCTATGAGCATTATTCAAACAACTGTTAATTGTTCTCTTATAAAGAACTACTTCAGGGAATCTTACAATTGTCTTTTACCCACTGTGGCATAGAACTTCACAGACTGCCTCATAAATAATTTATAAAGATCACCTTTCAAACTATAATTGGTACCTACCTGATAAACTCTGGAATAAATTTTGGCTGAAATGAAAAGAAGACAGATCAGAAAAAAGGCTGGGGATAAAATAACAGCAACCACTAAAAAGTGAATTATAACAGATAGTACCAGAGTACACAAAATGCAGCCTTACATGGTGGGAGAGGTCAGCATCCATAATAACAATGAAATTCCCAGTGGCATACTTCATCCCATGGATATAAGCAGTGCCTGATGGAAACAGAAATAACTGCCTCACTCTTTTAACACAGAAATGCACAGAGAAACTTCACTGGAGGGTGGTCACTGCCTGAAATGTCATTTACACAGCATTTCATTTTATTCAGGAGCCACAGGGAGCAGGACTGGGCTCCAAAGCATCCCCATTCTGTGCTCCCTGGCTGCAGGGCAGCAGGGACAGCAGGGCTCAGGTGCTGGGGAATGTCTGAGGAACATCCTGGGATTTTTATGTGCATTTTTGGAGCTGGTTTGTTTACAGACAACTTGATGAATCTGCTTTTGGGCTTTGCTGTGATTTTTTTGTGGACCTTTATGCACTGGATCAGCCAAAGTATACAGATTTTTAATTTGTTTTTACTAATCAGAGTTAATAAGGACTTACCCAGGCCCAACTTCTTTGCTCTGGGTCTCAGAAGCTACAGGAGATACAGAAAACACGTAAATTCCTTGACATACAGTTTTTAAAAAGACTCTAAAACTTCCTATGTTCCTGAAAGACTCCAAAACTTCCTTTCTTGAAACGATCTTCATAAATACAACTTAATCCATAAATACTTTAAAAAACTTGGCATTTATGCAGTAACAGACTGGAAAAGTATCTGACTGCCACTGAGTAAATGACAGCATCTTGCATATTACTGAGGGTTATGCTGTAATATATTACATAGATAAAAATAGTAAATGAAAACCTCCTGTTCTTGAGGAATGCAATGAGACAGATTAAAAATAATTCATAAGCCCAGCCCAGCTTTCATCCTTCTGATTTCCTTACTCCTGCAGTCAATTAAAATGCAATTAAATCTTATCCAGACCCCATCTTTCCCTCAGGCCTGCCCCAAGTACAGCAACACCCAGCAGTCATTGCTCAGGAGCACACAGCAGCGCACCAAGGACTGACAGCATTTTACAAACAATTCATGGTTTTTCATATTTGGTCAGAATGCAGCATTATGAACTATCATGATCTTGCATTTGTCTAAAGTGGTGTACAACAACTTGTTTAAGGATGTAAAGAAAGTGCAGAATCCAGGGAATCCATCCCAGTTCTCAAGGAATTATAGTGCTTTCCAATACCAAAACAATAGAAAACAATTTACCGAATACAAAACTCACTATTTTATCTGATCCATAGATTTTTTCCAGTTGCTGAGCAACTTCCTGTGTCCCATCCGGGCTTCCATCATCTATGATGATAATTTCATAATCGATCCCACTGGAACGAGAACGATTTCCCAGTGAGCAGGCGGGGGATGCCCAGGGAGCCTTGGAGTGCCCGTCCCTGCAGGTGTCCCAGCAAGGGCCGGAGGTGGCACTGGGGACAACGTGGGGATGGGGCACAGCTGGGACTGGACGGGCTGGGAGAGCTTTTCCAACCCAATGATTCTGGACTCAGTGCAGCTTAGGGACAGCACGGATGGCCTCAACGCCTTCCCAACCGGGTCATTTCCAGACACAGCTGGCACCCCCCGGCCCTGTGCAAACCCGGCACCGCTCATCCCGCTGCGAGCCGCGCCCGTCCCGCGGCTGTGCCGGTGCGGAGGGGGCCGTGTCCCCTGCCCCGGCCGTGTCCCCCCGGCCCCGCCGGTGTCCCCCCGGTACCTGTCGCTGAAGGTGCGCGCCAGCAGCCACACGACGAGGGGCAGGTTGTCGCGCTCGTTGTAGGTGGGCAGCAGCACGGACACACGGCCCGGGCCCCGCGCTGCCATAGCGGCAGTGACGCGGCGCCGGAAGCGGCGGGGCCCGGAGCAGCAGCGGGGTCGGTAGCGGGGTCTGTAGCTGCCATGGCGGGCGCGACGGCGGCGCGGCTGCGGGCCGAGATCCGGCGGCGGGAGCGCGAACTGCGCGGGCTGCGGGAGCGGCTGGCGGCCGAGCTGGCGCGGGGGGACGCGGCCGAGCGGGAGGAGGACGGAGAGCAGGAGCAGGAGCAGCAGGAGGGAGCCTGCGGCGTGCGGCAGCCCTCGGCGGCCGAGCCGGCGCGGGGGGACGCGGGGGATGCCGAGGGTGAAACCCGCGGGCTGCGGGAGCGGCTGGCGGCCGAGCTGGCGCGGGGGGACTCGGGGGACGCCGACGAGGAGGATGAGGATGATGAAAACGAGGAAGACGAAAGCCTCGGCTTCCCCGCGGAGCTGCCGCCGCTGCCGGCGCGCTCGGCGCTGAGCGCGGCCGAGATCCTGCGCTACAGCCGGCAGCTGGTGCTGCCCGAGCTGGGCGTGCGGGGCCAGCTGCTCCTGGCGCGGAGCTCCGTGCTCGTGGTGGGCTGCGGCGGCCTGGGCTGCCCGCTGGCTCAGTACCTGGCGGCGGCCGGCGTGGGCCGCCTGGGGCTGGTGGATCACGACGTGGTGGAGACGAGCAACCTGCAGCGGCAGGTGCTGCACGGCGAGGCGCGGCGCGGCCGGCCCAAGGCTCGCTCGGCGGCCGCGGCGCTGCGGCGGCTGAACTCGGCCGTGCACTACGTGCCCTACCGCGGGGCGCTGCGGCCGCGCTCGGCGCTGCGCATCGTGCGCCAGTACGACATCGTGGCCGACTGCTCCGACAACGCGCCCACCCGCTACCTGGTGAACGATGCCTGCGTGCTGGCCGGCAAGCCGCTGGTGTCCGGCAGCGCCCTGCGCCTCGAGGGGCAGCTGGCGGTGTACAACCACCGCGGGGGACCCTGCTACCGCTGCCTGTTCCCCGAGCCGCCCCCGCCCGACACCGTCACCAACTGTGCCGACGGCGGCGTGCTGGGGGTCGTCACCGGCGTCATCGGCTGCATGCAGGCGCTGGAGGTGCTGAAGATCGCCTCGGGAATGGGCTCCTCCTTCAGCCAGTACATGCTGATGTTCGACGCCCTGGAGGGCAGGTTCCGCAACATCAAGCTGCGGCCGAGGAGAGCGGACTGTGCCGTGTGCGGGGACAGCCCCAGCGTCACCTCTCTGCAGGATTACGAGGCGTTCTGCGGCTCCTCTGCCACGGACAAGTGCAGGGCGCTGCGGCTGCTGCCCAGCGGGGACAGGATCTCCGTGCAGCAGTACAAGGAGCTGCTGGATGGGCGGGTGCCACACGTGCTGCTGGATGTGCGGCCGCGGGTGGAGGTGGATATCTGCCGCCTGGAACACGCTCTGCACATCCCGCTCAGGAAACTGGAGGAGAAGGATGAAGAATCTCTGCGGCAGTTACAAAAAAGAATTTCCGAAGAGAAGCAGAGAACTGACGACCAAACCTCTCTCCCTGTGTATGTTGTTTGCAAGTTAGGAAATGATTCCCAGAAGGCTGTAAAAATTCTGCAGGAGTTACCTGCCCAAGAATTTGGTTCTGTGGTAGCTAAGGATATTAAAGGGGGGCTCATGGCTTGGGCCACGAAAATTGACTCAACGTTTCCTCAGTACTAGAATTTTAAATGGTGAAAAAACCCACACATTTTCAGAGTAAGTTCTGTAGGGTTCTATCTCCTCTGCTATATCACATGGGTAAACCAGACAGAAATGCCATACTGCTCTTTTATGTTACCTTTTTTTTCCCCAAAGAAAAATGCATATTTTTGTAGCTGTCTGATTATTTTTATAAAAAATGTAAATCTATCCATGGAAGTGGAAAGAAATGTGTTCCTTGGTTATGATTTAACAGTAAAAACTTGGCATAACTACTGACTTGTGCACGTGATGATTGAGAATATCCTAACTGGCAGTTGGAAAACAACAAAACGCAGGAATCGTGTTTTTTAACTCAGTCTCTGAACTGCTTTACAAATTGAGCCAGTGCATGAAATGAATAAAAAATAATTCCTGATAATCTCTAGCTGGTCTGTAGCACTATTGACCTGTCACAGGGAGTTGCCAGGACAGCACTCATGAGACTCTGGTGGTCAGCAGCTCTGTAGAAGCTGTGAGTATTTATGGACCAGAACAGCACCAGGGGGTTCAGAACTTCATCCATCCTCGTTTGAGGGATGGCAAAGCAGTGGATTCCCCAGCTTGAATAGAGAAACTGAGGTTAACTCTTAATAAGACATAAGTTTGACCCCAGAAGTTTGTAAAACAGACAGAAAATGCTTTTATCAGTGCTTAGAAGATTTCAGAGGTTGAGAGATAACGAGGAGGTGAGAAGGGAAAAAATCGCTATTTATCCTCCCTCCTGCAAGGACAAAGACCTGTGTCCTGAGTTTGCTCCCTGCTGCTGTGGCAGTTGCACCTCCCCAGTTGAATTTGCTGGTGGCATGAAGAGCTCTGCACATGTTCATGTGTCTGTGCTTAACNTAACCTGGAAAACGACAGAACACAGGAATCGTGTTTTAACTCAGTCTCTGAGCTGCTTAACAAATTGAGCCAGTGCATGAAATGAATAAAAAATAATTCCTGATAATCTCTAGCTGGTCTGTAGCACTATTGACCTGTCACAGGGAGTTGCCAGGACAGCACTCATGAGACTCTGGTGGTCAGCAGCTCTGTAGAAGCTGTGAGTATTTATGGACCAGAACAGCACCAGGGGGTTCAGAACTTCATCCATCCTCGTTTGAGGGATGGCAAAGCAGTGGATTCCCCAGCTTGAATAGAGAAACTGAGGTTAACTCTTAATAAGACATAAGTTTGACCCCAGAAGTTTGTAAAACAGACAGAAAATGCTTTTATCAGTGCTTAGAAGATTTCAGAGGTTGAGAGATAACGAGGAGGTGAGAAGGGAAAAAATCGCTATTTATCCTCCCTCCTGCAAGGACAAAGACCTGTGTCCTGGGTTTGCTCCCTGCTGCTGTGGCAGTTGCACCTCCCCAGCTGAATTTGCTGGTGGCATGAAGAGCTCTGCACATGTTCATGTGTCTGTGCTTAACTGAATGAAAAGAAAGAGAAATAAATAGCTTCTCAACAGAGCTGCCTGAGGCCTCATCACCTCAGCATAGTAATTATCTCCTTATATTAATTAAGGTATGGATTTCTTTACTTCCTGAGGAGGAAAAAAACACCTGTCATGACTAATCTTCACATTGTACTGAAAAAAAAAGAATAGTGCCATTATAATTAATAGTTGAAAAGGTGTATTTTGGTACAATAACTTTGAGAACAGCCCCTCTCCCAGCTGTATTATAACATGCCATGGCAGTCTCGTGAAGGAACAGTGAATTTGTAAACAGAGAGTCAGAACTCGCAGTTTAGAGGACAATGAAAACATGAAGGGCCAGGACTTTAAGTAACCTTCAGTGTTTGTGGTGTGTGCCCAAAAGTCATTGAGTTGTGGAGGCACAGCTCAGTCACAGTGGCTGCACTCTGGGGGTTTCCTCTCTGGGGAATTACAAACCAGGGAGGCTTGTTTGAAATGCCTGACCCGGATTTAAATATTTCTGTCTTCACTGTGATGCCAAGGAGAGACTGCAGTGAGGAAGGCAGCAGGAGCAGTAATTCTGTGATGCCCACACTGGTGCTGTGTCACACCTCCCTCTGAGCTGACAAAGGGATTCCTTCCTGTCATTCCAAGCATTTGGGGAGAAGGGAAAAACTCTCTGATTCTAAATCTGAGTGTTTAGAAATTGTGTGTGAAGTCTTTTCCCTTGTTCCAAGATGGTTTTGCCTGTGTGTGTGTTCTCCTGTGAATGCAGTCCTTGGCAATGCTGGACTCTGAAGACAGGCTGAATCAAGGGTCATAAAATCATAACTAAGCCCAAACCATTCTTATTATTGCAGGCTTATCTTCTGTTTTGACTTGCTTTAATTCTTGAATTCCAAACATGTAGTGGTTTTTCTGTTCACTGGGAGAAGCTCTACTTAGAAATCCTGAGAGAAGCACTAAAACTTTATGATTTGTATTGCTGCCAAAGCCCTGTTGAAAAGTTGGGGTGTGTTGACAGTGTGAATGAAGAGCAGCTGCTTTGGCCAGGGAGCTCTGAGTGTGACTGGGCTGAGTTCTCAGGAGGGATGAGGCCAGCACAGGATCTTGTCCTTCGCCCTCCATGTCCCAGGGTTGCATTTTCTCATAAAAACTTTACTGTCCAAAACAAAACTTGCCATTAGGTCCTTAAAATACTCCAGTAGATCTGTCCTTTTTTTTAATGCACAAGTTTTGAGCTGTGCTCTGTGAAACTCCAGGAAGAATAATGTGAGGGCTGAGTGCTAGGTGGCACTGCAAGTTAAAAAACCACAGCATTCCCGAGCTTAAGAGATACAATTCAAGCTTAGCAAGAGCTGAGGTCCCTTGTACAAATCCATCATTGTGCAGGTCTTTTGGAAAAAATGACCAGGAAAATGAAATAAAATGGAAATTAATGTTAACATGGTTTAGGGTAGCAAAATTTGGAGCAATGTAAACAACAGGAAAACACACAAATTGATTTGTGGCATTAACCTTTTGTGGTTTGTGTTGCTTGGTTAAATATACCAGCCCTGCTGCTTTACCTCCCTCTGCAGCTTCTGCACCTTGGTGGGGAGAAAGGTACAGGGCAGGAAAAGGAGCAGAGAAAAGCAGAATCATGGCCAAAGACAGAGAAGAAATGCAGAGTTTACAAAGTTTTATTCTGCACTCCTCTGGTGCACATCACTTTTCCCCCAGCCTCTGCTCTGTGCATGGTCTGTTGAAATCTTACAGCAGTGAGCAGGTTCCAAGGAACCCATTGAATCAGGATGTTCTAGAACAGTTGTAACAGCTGAAATTCATGTGCTGTGGGACTTGGACAGGGCAGTGGGGCATTGACCTGCTGTGGTGGGAGCACTGACAAAGCTGCACCCTCTGCTCTCACCACGGGAAGAAAATCACCTCTGCTTGCCATTCTGCAGGCTTTTCTCACTGCCTGGGCTCCTTTGATCTTGTCTTTACAATGTATTTCATGTGATGGATCCACAGCCAGATGACATGTGTCTGTGTGATGGTGCTGCTTTGCCCTCTGGTTCTTCTCTTTGTGAAGCACCTGCAATTCTGATACTTCATACTCCTGCTAGGAATAAAAAATAGCTGCCCTCCAAACTGGTGGCTGTCATGTGAACCTTACCAGAAAAGCAAGCTGGTACAAATTCAGTCCTGCTGTGGCACAAGTTTTCCAGCCAGAGAAGAAACTATTCCTGGTCTGCATTAGGGATGATTAAAGTGATGATTTCCACTGAGATCCAGCCAGGCTGCAGCTGCAGCCAAGGTGTGGGGAGCACACCTGGGCAGGGAACAGGCTGTGACTGCAGCTCCCTGGCACCCTCCTGGGGTGCTGCTGTCACCTTTGTGCCCTGAGCCGGGCTCTCTGGGGGCAGGAGCAGCAGTGGGATGTTCCTTTGTGCGCTGAGCTGGTCTCACTGGGGGTAGGAGCAGCAGTGGGATGTTCCTGGGGTGCTGCTGTCACCTTTGTGCCCTGAGCTGGGCTCTCTGGGGGCAGGAGCAGCAGTGGGATGTTCCCTGGGCCCTGCTGGAAGGGGAGGCTGTGCTTTGGCTCACAAGGTGTTCCTGCTGTTGCCAGGAGACCGAATCCCTGCTGCTGGAGAAAGGTTATCTCCACATTGAAATGGCTCCTTAGTGATTTGACTGGGAAATGAAGTCTCTTAGGGCATTTACCTGCTCAGGAGCAGTGGAAGGAGTCATGGAATCACTGGGTGGTTTGGGTGGGAAAGGACCTTACATCTCATCCCAGCCCACCTTCCACCTTCCCAGGCTGTCCTTGGGCACTGCCAGGGATCCAGGGGCAGCCCCAGCTGCTCTGGGCACCCTGTGCCAGGGCCTGCCTACCCTCACATTAATAAAAATCTTCCTTATCATTGGTCTGAACCTATCCTTTTCAGTTTAAATCAACCCCCCTTGCACTATTGCTACAAGCCCCACTGAAAAGTTCTCATTTTGGAGCACTCACTTCTGATTTCAGGATGTCAGGGTTTGAAATCTTAAAAATCAATAAAACATTCAAATTTGGCCTTTTATAGATGTATTTATTTGGACACCTATGCATGTGCACACCCAGAGGTGTGCTCAGATAGGGACAGACACGTTTTAGGCAGAGTTCATAGAAGTCATTTCCAGGACCTGCATGTTGTCATTTCTAACATGCTTCTGCAACTCTGCTCTGTTTCACTTTACTACTGGAGTAGTGGGAGGTGGCAGGTGTGACAGTGAATGGAACTCATTAAAGCATCTATAGCTGCCTTCTCATCCTCAATTAGATTACTATCTCTTTTTTAATCATTTGAAGTAGATTCTGACATTTCTTTTATAAATAAAACCATAACTTTCCTTACCAGGCTGCTCTTGTAGGAGTAATAGAGGTGTTTACATTGCCCGTGTGACCTTGACAAATCTTCATTTTAGTCACATAACGTTTCATTAGCCTTTTGAAAAGTATCACTTATCAATATTGCAACCAAATAAAAGCTGCATCAATATTTTTAGGGGTTTCCCACTTCCCAGCAGTGATGGTGATGGGATCTTCATCCTCGTTTCCTTGCAGATCCAGCAAGGATCTGTCTGCTGGAAACGAGAGGCTGCATTGCAACGACTGAATATTTTCCTGTGGATTTTAAAAAGAACTCTCCAGACTATTTGATGCAGCTTTTCAATGTGTGCAGGTGCAGGTGTGTGCCGTAGGACAGGAGCAGCCCGAGCTGCCGGGAGCGGCCCGTAGATGGCAATGTGAGATCCTGGGATCAGCCGTGTTCCTGCTCCGCTGGATCAGAGCCCGGTGCCTTCCCCAAACACCGCCTCACTCCCGGATTTGGGGTGTTTCCCGGCGATTCTCCACCCTTCCAGCAGCACAGAGCCGCCTCTGGGGCTGGCTGGGCGTTTGGGACACTGTCACTCTCCTATGATAAATAGAATTATACACAGCAAATAACCGGAGCTGCATTCACAGGAACACCTGTCCTTTGGCTTTGCCTGGCAGGAATGTGCAAAAATGCAACTGTACCTCTCACAGCATCCCAGAATCCCAGAATCTCTGAGGATGGAAAAGACCTCCAAGGAACATCCAGTCCACTCTGTGCCCCGTGCCCACCCTGTCCCCAGCCCAGAGCACTCAGTGCCACCTCCAGGGATTGCTGGGACACCTCCAGGGATGGGCACTCCAAACCTCCCTGGGCAGTGCCAAGGCCTGAGCTCCCTTTCCATGGGGAAATTCCTGCAGGATTCTCATGGTGCTGTGCAGGGCCTTGCAGCACCTCAGCTGTTGCTGCTGCCAGTGGAGAAGCAGCAGGGACAAAATGCACCTGCAGCTTTCCCCAGGTCCCTCTCAAAGGAAACTTTTCTCAAACCAGTTTCAGGCTTTCTGGAAGCCTCCCCTCACTGCCATGTGATGCTTTGCAGCCTGAACTGTGCCCATGGATGTCCCCAGAAATATTCCTCTCCAAAATTAAATTCACCTGCACTTGTGCTGTTGGGTTTGCTTTGCATGAGGATGATATTTATCCATTTCCCAAAATGGGCTTTTCTTTCTGAGTGAAAGAAACTGAGTCATCTTTTCCTTGGCTGACCTGGGAGCTGCCAGCTCTGTGAGAGTTCTGGGTGATTTCTCTCAGAGTGACACGAGGTGCATCACTAATGAGAATGAGAGCAGCACTTCAATTCATCATTCAGCAATTCTGTGTCAAAACTTCATTTCTCTATAGAATTAACTATAGGAATTCATGCTGGTGCCTACTTTGTTCCTGAGGGTAGGCACCATTTAAATGATATTGTTATCTTTAACAGAAAGACAAATATTATTATCTTGCTGACCACTTCACTTGCATGACTGAGAGCTGTCAAATGAGGTGTAAAGTTGTTTTTTTTTAAATCCCAATCTCCAGATAATGACTGGGAATTTCTTATATTCCAGATCAGTCCCTGGAGCAGGCTAATTATTGTGGTTTACAGCCCAGGTTTTCTGGGCCCACACTGAATGTAGGAGTTAAATTATGACTATAATTAAGCTGCTGTCATTAACGAGGGGACCTGACAAAGGAGGAGCTGAGACCTCAGCCTGACAGAGTGACACAGCTTTCTGTGCCCTGCCTGCCTCTGGTGCTGCACAAGGCTCCAGCTCCTGTCACAAGGGCTACAGGGATAATGAATGAATATTTATAAAGTGTAGCAAATATGCTCTAATTACCCTAATTGGCCTGCTGTGGTTCCAGTTATGGCAGAACTTTATTTCTGTTCAAGTGACATTTGCTTCTGGAGTAGTTCCTGCAGGCAAGGGAAAAGTGAAAGCCCTGCTGGAGAGGGCAGAAGATCCCCTGATATCCTGGTCCTGCAGTTCCCTCACCGTGCTCCTGGCAGGCTCGTGGCTAATTACATTCCTCATCTCGTTAGGGACTTCTAGGGAGCATTTCAGAGCATGTGAGACACTGGGGAATGACAGAGAAAAACAATGAGCAAAAAGGGAGGGAGAACTAGTTTTACTGTCAATTATGAATAGGCCAAACTCTGACCGTTTTCAGGGTGGCAGCACACAAAATTCTCCTTCATTTGTGGTGAAGAAATGTATCTTTATTTGTGCTGTGTGGTTTTGCAGAGTGACTGAGAGCCAGACAAGGAGTCCTGTCCTGGGGAGTCCCACAGAGCTGCTTCCATTCAGGGAGCACCTTTGGCATCCACCCTGACCTTCACCTTCCTGCTCAGGACCTGCTCATTGCTGTGCCAGGAGCTCTGAGAGCACATGGGGTGCTGAAATGGGCTGGTTCAGATGCCACAGAGCACGTGGCAAAGGAGTGAGTGGGTCAGTCTAGTGGTTTGCAATTTCTGCTGCAGCAACAGAACTTTTGAGGTGCATTTTTGTTGACAGGGGTGACATTAATCTGCTGTCAGAGGTATGACTCCAGTTCCATGCCTTCAGATCTCTTGGGATTCTGTGTCTGGAATACTCCACATCCACCAGCTCAGTGGATTTGGGATCTTTTCCTCCCATATTTTGGTACCACTGTCATCTTTTGGATGAACAAATACTAAATCCACTTGCAAAATCAGATCTTGCATGAGGTAGCCAAGTGAGAACTATTAACACAGAAAAGATGGGCCATGCAGTATTGTACCAACTCCTGGTAGTAAATGGTGATTAATGACTATGAAAAGGGGGAAACCTCTGACACCCCAGCCAGAGTCAGCTGCTCAGGGCAGGGATCCATGGCACTCACTGATGTCATGGTCTTCAAAGGCACATTTGACACTTCTTTTATCGTGTATTTTCTTATTAAACAGTCAATTCTGTGTAGGTTTAGAATTATCTACTCCAGTTTTTCAGCCTGTTGCAAACCCAAAAGAGCCATGTGAAATTTTGCAGCCAACAATGTTGATTTTGCATCAGGCTGAACCCCCAGTGAAACTCTTCCCACACGAGTCAGGAATGTTTGGAGCACACCAGGCTTCCTTCCCCATGTGGGAATCTGTGATTCAGCCCTGCAGGAGCTTTTTGTTTAATTAGACATTGCTAAAGCCTCTGACTGTTCAGTGACACTCCTGAAGCCTCTGACTCTGGAGATCTGGGGTGCAGAATTAAATGGGAACATTGTAAAGGGTCAAATGCAAACAAGCTCTGAATATTCCCTGCAGAGAATTTCTGAAGACCTGTAGTGAATGTTGGCATGATATGAAAGGTTTCAGCTCTCTGATGTGCTCTTAGAGAAAGCACACAGCTCTGCCTTCATTTCTGTGTTGCACCCACCAAGGGGTTTGTGTTGGTTTTGAGGGAGGAGGAGGCTGGAAAGGGGAGGATTTTGGAGAAAGTAATTTAATGTACCACCTTACCTGGAAATTCTGCTTTCAACAGGGACTTTTCTCTCTCAGCTTTCACAGATCCTTCCTGTTCTCTTCTGAATCTGACAGATTCTTTGTTAAAATATTTTAAAGTTCTGTCCAAAAGAGCTGTGATTGTGATTCCTGGGACAAGAAGCCAGGAGTCCCTACACAATCTGGATTTTCCTGCAGGGGGTGATTTCCTTTGCTGGTGCTTTCTGGCCCAGCCTGGCCCTGCTCAGAGCTGAGCTGTGTCCCAGCCCCACTCCCTGTGCCACCCTCCACCCCTCTGTTCCTGAAGGAGCACAGGGACATGCAAGGAGAGCCCAGCACTTTATTAATGCAAGGAATAAACTGCTGCTGTGGGATTGCAGCTGGCCAGAGCAGCCAGAGCAGGGATCAGAGCAATGCCAGCCCCTGGTGCTGTTCACACTGCCCCTCTGCCTTCAGCACAGCACCCAGTGCTTGGGCTGGAACTGTCCTGGGGACTGCACAGAGGCCAAAAAGGAGTGCCAGTCCTCAGCTGTGTCACAGGAGAGAGCCAGCTTTTGAGAGAACCATCATTCTCATGGGTCTGACCAAAGATCCATGACTGCAGAGAGGCATGATCAACTGAGCCCCCCAGCAAACCCCCAGGTGGGGTTCACACTGTGCTCTGAGGCCTCCAGACTGGATTTATTCAGCACAAGGACCACAGCAAATATTCCCCTGTAAATCCCAGCAGTGCAGCCATTCAGAGCCACACAAATCCAGCAGGTTACAGCATCTGCTGCCAAGTACAACATCACACAGGCTGGGTGCATCCCCAACAGCTCCTCTGGCACAACTTGCATCAGGCAAGATGCTTTCACAGGTTTGCTCAACCAACACCCAGCTCCAGGGTGATATTTTTATTTTATTTTTATTGGACAAGGGCTTTAGAATCAAGCTCTAGTAGTGGGATTAAAAAAATGAAGTGGTACATGAAATAAATGAGCATTAATGTAAAGACAGTGAGAAAATGGATGCCCCTACAGCATTGATTAGCTAGCAGAACATGGAAATGAGCTTAGGTTTTATTTGGTAAGTCTTGATTTCTCCTTATATCCATGTACAGCTCCTTATTTATGGCTCAGCCTGTCAAACACATTCTTAGATAAGCAACTGTTGCTCACAGGACTAATCTAATTACCAGTTCTTTTTATACTGAATGCTGACACAAAGGTAGAAGATGCATAGCACTTGTGCTGGAGCCAATGCTCCAGATGATCAAACAGTTTTGAAATTTAAAAAAAAAATGGGGAGAAGAAATTTTTGTCACGATGTTCCTGTTTTTTGTCCAACTCTAATTAAAGATGAAGAACAAGAGTGAAAAGCTGGTTCATTTGCAGCTTTGGCACAGAATTAATTGCCAAGAGTTTAGACTGGGTATTTTAGCACTCTGCAGTAATGTTCCATAGGCACATTTCCCTACCACAGGCTGGAGAATGCTAGAGCCCTAATTATTTGTAAAGTGCATTTTAAAAAGTTTTGGAATTTTCCTTCAGGAACAAGCATACCAGAACAGCTTCAAACTGTATTTTAAAGACATTTGTACAGAAAATCAGCATGCTGTGGGTTTGGCCAAACAGCACAGACTGAGGAAACTGATTTGACTTTTTTTGAAAGGACAATGTTGTGTCCTTGGCCTTCATGTAAACCATAAAACCATTGTGCATTCTGACATTTCTCACAACCTGCTGCAGAAATGCCAATAAGAAATGGTATTTCTGGAAATTAGGAAGCATTGGTCAGTGTGATGGGGACTTGTAAATTCCCCAGGCTCTTAACTGCTAGTAAGTCATTTTACTAAAAAGGAGTGGAAAATGGGTGAAACTCTTTAAATCAGCTTTTCTTTACCTCTAAGCATACATGAAATCAAACAAGTGGATTGAATTATTTTTGAAGTTCTGGAATTTTTTTCCTGAGCTGTTCTGCAAGCCAGGGTCATTCCCTCTAAAGGAAACAGGGTCTGTCATGAGCCTGCACAGAAACCTGAGCCAAACCTGAGTGTCCCCTGTGCTCCCCCTGAGCTCAGCACAGAGCCTGACCAGGATGAACAATACCTGCTTGTGCTTTAGGGTGTTCTCTGCTTTTCCCTGCCCTGTTTAAAACCTTCCCCATGTGTAAGGATGGCAGAGGTGAAGTGAATCCTGTCCTGAGTCCCTGCTGAAGGAGGACAGTGAAGCACAAAGCTGTCACTGCACCCCTCCACGACTCAAATCAGATTTTATTTCCCCTCCCTGGCAGCTTCCCACGGGCACAGATTTCCTGCTGCTGCCACAGAAGCCAGAGCTCTGTGGGAGCTCCGTGGGAAGGGGTGGCCCCAGTTTGCCCACAGTGCTGGGGGTCCCTGGAAACTGCCCCCTCCCAGTTCCCTTCCAGAGCTGAGGGAGAAGAGAGAAGCTGGGAACAGATGGTGGGCAAGGCTGGCATCTCCTCATGCATATTTCACTGGGTTTGCAGCGAGTCACCTCCTGATAATAACATCAAGTGCTACAAAACTCCAAGGTTTTGTTCCTTGGAATGCTGCATTCGATGGCATCGGATCAATGCTGGAACATCAATTGGATTTTGAAGCTGGTGAGCTCTGAGTATTTACATCTTTAGCAAGGTTATGCTATAAACAGCTCGATTCTTCTGTTCTGCTGTGGTTAGGGCTGACTTGCAGAGAAAGAGCTGGTCCTGTGGTGGCTGACGAATCTTACTTGACGTTTTTTAAAAGCACAATGGGACAAACATCTGTGGTTATTTCCATTACGCTCTAAGGCCAGTTACTGGGAGAGAATTTAGCCATTAATTCTGATGTATTTACATTATTTATATACAAGAAGAACAAGAAAAATGGTGGCCTGTTTAATGATTATGTACATTGTGATTCGGTTGGAAAAATGTGTATTACAAATGGCAAAACAGCCTGTCAAGTGCATAATTATATGTTGCTCTTTTTTTTTGTTGTTGTTGCCAGCGAAGTTTTAATTCCTTAAATCCAACTGCATGATGTCAGTGAAAGTTCTGCCCTATACATTACATGGGGGGGAGGGAGGAACAGCATAATAACAGACTTCTTAAACCACCTCAGGTCCTGGTTAGAGCTCCTTCTCTTCGTTTTAACATGAGGATCACCTTTGTAAGAGCGAATTAAAGATGGAATCTGATACAACGACAGCAAGAGAAACAGTAACCTCCATCTCACTCGTTGTCCCTGGCCTCGGAAGAGAGAGTGGTGAACAAAACCTCGCTGCCCTGCGACTCGTTGCTCATCTGAGACTTGGCTTTCAGCAAGAACTGCGCCCTCCTGTACATGATCCTCTCCTGCTCCTGCTTCAGCTCCAGGTAGGAGCGCGAGAAGGTGTGGAAGATGGAGGTGACGGGGAACGCCATGAGCAGGATGCCGCTCAGGATGCTGCTCAGGGCCACCACCTGCCCGGGGATGCTCCTGGGCACCATGTCCCCGTAGCCCACGGTGGTCATGGTGATGACGGCCCACCAGTAGCAGGCGGGGATGCTGGTGAACTCCTGCGAGTCGGCCATCTCGTTCTCGATGACGTAGAGCAGCGGGGCGAAGAGCGCGATGGCCACGCACAGGAAGAGCAGCAGCAGCCCGAACTCGCGGGTGCAGCGGCGGGCGGTGAGCCCCAGCGTCTGCAGCCCCAGCGAGTGCCGCGCCAGCCGCATCACGTACAGGATGCGCAGCGCCCGCAGGATCCGCAGCACCAGCCCCACCTTGTCCAGGTAGATGTTGCCCGAGCTGGGCTTGCCCGAGCCCTCGGAGCCCGTGTCCACCAGCAGGGTGATGTAGTAGGGCAGGATGGCGATGATGTCGATCAGCGTCAGCGGCCGCCGCAGGAAGGAGAACTTGCTCTTGGCCTGGATGAATCTGAGCAGGAACTCCAGGGAGAACCATGCCACGCACACGGACTCCACAATGAAAATATTGTAGCACATCTGGGAGCACTCACCCTGCAGGAAAGAGGAGGAGTTTGTGATCGGCTCGGGATAATGACTGTTTTCGTTGGGGCGGTGACAGGAGGAGAAGCTTCTGCGTCGGCTTTTTTAAACCCAAAATATTAAAGGAATTGAAGCTGTTGCTATGGGGAAACACGTTGGCAGTTTGGAACATGCTAAATGCAAAACTTAGAAAGGCTCTGCTTATTCCACAGAAGATATTGCTCGGGAATTTCAGGCTTTCTTAACAGCAAATACAAAGTCTAACAAGGTAATATACAGAAGAGTGCACACTAAGAGAATTTTCTTTGGACATAAAACTGGATATGATTAATTCTCTTACAAGTACTTGCACAGTCACGTGACATTTCAAATATTCTTCACAATATTTCCCCTCCCTCTAAAGGCAGCTGCAAAATGCCCATTTTTTTATTGAAGTCAATAACCTCAGACCTTGTACTCGCTCTGCTCTTCCCAGCACATACCACTTGCCATGCTAAAAGCTAACTTACCTTTTCCTCCTCCTCCCTCAGGTCAGGCATGGTGCTGATGGATAAGTTCACTGCTGTAATAGTTACAAACAAAACAGACAAACACGCAAACACCTTTCCAGGAAGGCCAGACTGGGGCCTTTCCACCATGTCTTGCAACTTTTTCATGCACAAACCGATTTTTGTCTCCTCTACTGTTTCACCTGTTGTTTCATTTTCTAGGAGGTCATCCTCCCGCTCATTAATCTCTGTGAGCTCCTCCATTTTTTGCAGGTATCTCCTTTTACAACACCAGTCCAAGTTGTCTTCCTCAATGCCCCAGTAGAGCAGCTCCTCCTGGAAGGACAGGGCGCACATCTCCCGCAGGAGCCGGAGCTTGCCCACCCTCAGGAAGGTCAGGATTGTCCTGAACGCCCCCGGGTTGCGGTCGAAGAAGAACTCGTTGCACGTCACGTCATAATCGTCACAGATGTTCAGAATGTCGTCAAAGTTAGTGCAGAACTTGAGCTGCCCCAGCCGTGTCAGGGGGAACTCGTCCAGCGTGGTCCAGGGCAGCAGGTACTTGATGCCCCCCACGTTGATGATGATGTGGCGCTTGCGGTCGTCGGGGTGGAAGCCTTTGAGGAGATCCTCCTGAGGGTGCAGGAGCCTGGCTCTTTGGTAAAACACTCCCTTGAGGGCTTCGGACTCCGGAAAGAATGTGTGGTTGAAGGAAGCATCTGAAGTACAGCTCAGGGCACTGTAGTCGTAGTCGGAGTTTTCTCCAGGCATAAGAGTCATCTTGGAAGACAGCTTTGCATCCCTCCACTGCTTCTGCAAGTGTCTTCTGGAACAGAAAACAGACAGGGGGGTGAGGAGATGCAGGCTGCTCTCAGGGTTTGAACAAATGCAGTGGTTGGGGCTCAAAAGCATTTATGGATGATAAGAACAGGAAAGGAAACAGCAGTGGCTGAGTGTGGTCAGAGGACCTGTCTGGGCAGGCTGGGTGTGTCCAGCTGGGCAGCACTGACCCCTGTGCCTGGATCAGGAGCTCTGCCTGGCATGTTTAGCACACTGGAGCCTTCTCCTGTCTCACATACAGAGGTCTCAGTTCCTGGAAGAGACCTAGGGAAAGCAGGAATAATTCCTCCATGTGGCAGGATGTTTCTGGTTCAGAGTGGAGGTATAAAAATGATGACAGTATCACATTAGGACACAGAATTCAAGTATGTTTTGTAGAAAACAAAATTGTATAATTTTTGAAAGTGTCACTCATGAAACTTTTGAGTATTTTAGTACCCATGAAATACATAGAAAAAATCAGAAGCCAATTATGTTGTAATTCAGTAAATACACACTTCTAAAAAGCTGTTAGTACAAGACTAATTTCTAAAAGGCCATCTGGAAACAATTTGAGGGGAAAAAAGCTCACTTGTACTGGTGATCACATAAACATTTGTATAGAGTTTATACACAGTTAATGACATGCAACTCCCTTTTCATGGTCTCATTTCCCAGAGAAAGACAGGATTTCTGTGCAAGCCTTGGAATGTTGTTTCACTTATCACTGACTCCCTACATGCAGTGACAGGGCTTTGTCCTTGCAGTAGGTTGAGCCAAGCTGCCTTTACCTCTGACTACAAGAACCCAAAAATTCCTAATGACAGCTTGGAAAATCCTGTTCAAATGCAGCTCATGCAATGCTGGTGTAAAGTCCAGGGGGTGAAGAGAGCAGAGTTCAACTGGGTGTCAACCACAGGAGCTGGAAACGTTCAAACTTTGGCCTCCCTAATTCCCTGCACTTCAGGAGCCAGCCTGGAATCTGCTCCTTCACAGGAGGTTGTGCAGCACCTCTCCAAGACCTTTTATTTGCAATGCAGCCTCAGCTTAGTGCCTGGAATCCCTCAGTTTCACTTGATAAGAGTATTCCTTTATTAGAGGAGATTGTACAATATAGAGACATGAAATATGCACCAGTGTTTTGGCTTTCTAGCCTCGGGTTCCCAGGAAAGGAATTAAATATTCCAGCTGATTGGCTCCAGTAGCAGGAGGCTTTTGTTCTTGCCTGGCTGCACTTACCTGCCCTTGGATGTGCACCCCAGGGATACCCCCCCTGCCAGAGCCACCTGCAGAGCCACAGAACCCTCCTCCTCAGGAGCTGGGTTCATAAACCACACCAGGAGTGGCACATACCTGTTAGAGAAGAAAAACCCGTGATTACACAACAGCCAAGGACTCAAAGCACAGCTGCACTCCAGCTCTCCTTGCTGCGAGGGCATTTGCAGTGCTTCAATTAAAAACTCTCTCAGTCCTGCCCCTAAACTTCCCAGAGGGTTTGGGCTGGGCAGAGCAACTCTGTGTACACTCACAAACAGGTCATCTTTGGATGGAGGGTTATTTCCTCACTCCTCACTCGTGCAGAATCACAGAGTGGTTTGGGCTGGAAGAGACCTTAAAGCCCATCTTGTCCCACCCGTGCCATGGCTGGCAGAAGAAATGCCACTGTGGGTTTGATATGGAAACCAGGGCTGCCTGATGGGTGTTTATGTAGGGCTTCATCTTCTCACACCAACTGCTGTTTTATTTAAAAATGCCTTTTCCCCTCTGCCTCAGCCATGTCTGAGGCAGGGCTGGTCCAAACAGAATGAAGATTATGACTGATATGAGATATGGATAAGTGGGAGCTGTTAACCACTTTCCCTTCTGTAATACCAGATGATGTTGGTTAGCAACAACTTATCCTCTGAATCTCAGCCAGGAAAAATGAGGAGGCAGCTCATCTCTGTCACTGGTTTGATCTCCCAGCACATCCACTGTTGACACAAGGGAAAGAAATGGAGAGAGGGAAATGTAAATGTTCTGCGTGTGTCAGACACACGCTGTAACCCTGAGGCAGCAACTGTGAACGAGCAGAGCAAAGAGAAGGGGATTTCTTTCCTTGCTGCCAGCTCCTCGACCTGTGTGAGACCATAAATTGGACAAATGGCTCCCCTGAGTGCCACGCTGAGTGGCTGCACTCAGAAAAGGTTGCTCCTTGGTTTGCCATAAGCAGAGCTGGCAAGCCTACAAATCCCACGTAGGATCTGATGCTCCACATGGGCTATTTTCATGTTCTTTGCCTCAGATACACGCAGCATCATATCTACAGGGGAAGAGTAGGAGGAGATAAAGGACAATAATAAACGTGGCTTGACTTGAAGGAAGGGAGAAAGGAGAAAAATAAACCAGAGCAGTTCTCTGTGTATTTCCTGTTTTCCTTCTGAAGGTGCCTCGACAGCGTGATGGTCAGCATTGCTTTAGGATGAGAGAGATCTCATTAATGGAAGGACTCCAAGCAAGCTGCTTTGTTCCTCCCTTGCAGCCTGATGACACAGGGGACAGCTGATAAGAAAAGCCTTCAGGAGTAAAGGCAGCACACTGCAAGATAAGGTCACACAAACACCTTAGCCTGGAGCCCCAAACTTCCCAGCAATTAAACAAGATGAACTTTAAGGATCTGCTGGAACAGTAAAATCCTCTGCTCTGCTCTGGTTAAGCCAGGCCCAAAGGTAAAAGCCCTCCTGACCTGAGATCTGAGCAGTTTTCTGCCCTTGGAATGCCTGGGACTCACTGGACCCCAGTGCAGCTTCCTGCCTCCCCTGCTGCTCTCTCCCCTCCTGGGTAAATCCCTTCTCTCTGAGCATCGCTGCCCTCGTGTTCTGCAAACTTACTGGGGCAAGAACTGTCCCTTCCTACATCACCCACCCTGGGAACTGCTCTGCCTTTAGAACCTGCAGAAACACACAATAACTGGCCTGGGGCAAGGCTCTGGGTGGCTCCAAGGGGTGGACTGTGCATGGCAAATATCAGAGGGCATATTTTCAGAAATCTGTCCTGCACAAGATGATATCCATTATGTCTGGGGAAGAAATCAAATTAGAAATCCGTCCTGCCCTTTCTTGCAGCCAAAATTCAGGAAGGATGCCAGACTCCGAGGCAATGGGAAAAGAATTATTAAAGATGCCCTTCTAAAGGGAAAGAAACAGAACTCATGAGAAACATGATAAAATTCCACTGCTAGTGTCGTTCCCCCCCCAGTGTCCTCTGCAGTATTTTGAATTCTGCAGTGCATCTCTGATGTAATCAGAGCTCCTGCAAGGAGTCCTGCTCCTGCTCTGTGGTGCAGACAATTCAAAGTTGTGCCTGGATGAAAACAAGCCTGCAAAGAAGATGCAGAACTCGCCCCTGGTCTCTTCTATCAATTCCATCTCTGTTGCTTTTTACCGCTTGTAAATTAAGTTTAAAAAAAAAACATTTAAAAAGTTTCAGATTTCAGTGCATGTTGATAAAGAATATACTGATTTTTCAGAAAGAATTCTGTAAGAAACAATTTAATGATCCCTCCTTTAGTCTTCCCTTCCAGGCAGCATTTCCACAGTGCCACACTCAGCTGTCCCCTGGCACAGGATTTCTGTACCTCACTGCCAGCTGCCTCCTGCCACAGTCCCAGCCACACTCCTGCATCTACCGGAAGCCTCACAACAGATCTCAAACTTCAGCTCTGCTTGCAAAAGTGCACTTCCAGCCAAATCAAAGTCAAACTTAGAAAGGTCAATGTATAACATGAAATAAAACTCTCCTGAAAAGCAGATAAGCCAAAAAACATTATGCTTTATCTCTATCTTGCTCTCCCTGAGCTGGACATTTGTGGCATCTTATGAGAACCTACAAACAGAATTATGTCAAATGTTACTCACTGTTTGGTTTTATAAAGCTGAGCCTTATTCTACTGATAATAATCAGAAGTGAAATAACTTTGCAGATAACTCCTATCGCCAGGAGAATGTTCTGAAATACATTAGGATTAATAACTGCAGTTACTCTCCTGCTGTGAAACGTATCGATGTCAACAAATTTTAGCAAGTCACATTCATAGCAATCTCTTACACATAGTTTTAAAAAGTAAAGGATTTGACATTTACTTGTACTGATAAATATTTTGCTACCGAAATGAAGATATGCAGTCACGGAAGAGTTCTTTCATGCTTGTCCTGTCCTCACCCCCTCCCCAACTCTTTTCCAATGAAAAAAAAAAAATCTACCGGAAAGACATTGCCTATGAAGAGCAGTTCAGCGACGTGCCAACGAGCAGAAGTCAGTAAACACACCAACACAAAAACCATCCCTTAATTATTTAGAAATGAAAGCTAAGAAAGGACCTTCAGATTAGGCAAGGCGGAAGAAATTGGCAGGGCGAGCCTCCATCCTGCGCTGTGCGGCCGCGGGGAGCGGCAGAGCCGGCCGGGGGAAGCCGGAGCAGCACGGAGCGAGCCCGCGGGATGAGCCAGCAGCGCCGTCAGCCTCCTCCGCGCCGGGGCCGGGGCAGGGCACGAACGAGCCGAGCGGTGCCGGGGAGCAGGCGAGCCC
>VWYE01002168.1:292288-316108 GCA_013398995.1 Alaudala cheleensis
AGCTGCGTTACCGAGCCGCGCTACCGAGCTGCGCCTCCGCCGCGCCCGGCGCCGGGGCCGCGGGCGGGGGCGGCACGGGAGCGCTCCGGAGGAGCCCCGGCCCCGCTCATGGTGCGGCACCGGCAGCGACACCGGCACCGGGAACAGCGCCCCGGGCCGCGCTGCCCTGCGCCGGGCCGAGGAGCAGCGGCAGCAGCAGCAGGAGGAGAAGGAACAGGAGCAGAAGCAGCAGGAACAGGAGCAGGAGAAGGAACAGGAGGAGGAGCTCCCGGAGCCGAGGAGGAGCGGGGCCGGGCCCGGGGCCGCCCGCAGCCCTGCCCGCAGCGCACAGGTGGCATCCCGGGAGCTGCCTCTGTGCCCCTGCCCTGCGCACCGGGGCTGCTTTGGCTGCAGAACGGGGATTACAAGTGTCCCTGAAAGCGTAAATCCCGTCCCAGCTCTCTCCCCGAGAGGCTCCAGGAGAGCCCAGCCCGTGCTTTGTTCCCGGGACACCCTCGCGGCGCACGGCAGCGCCCTGGGTTATTGTCACAGACTTGGAGAATATCGCCCAGCTCTACCTTTTAATGACATTTGTTTGACATCTGCGTGAAAGTTACTCTGGGTGTAATCTCCGATTGACAGCAGCGAGCTGAATCTCGGTGCCAGGGTTCAGGAGTCCCCAGCAGCTCAGGCTCTGTCCCAGACTCGAGCGGACGCTCCCATCCCGGGTGCTTTTGTCCCCCCGTGCGCGCAGACATCACCTCTGGGCTCCGATGTCCCCTCCCTGCCGAGGCTCTGCTCTGGGACGGGATTCCCGCAGGCGATGTCCCGCAGCTCGGAGCGGGATGGGGACAGTCCCCTGGCAGGGACAGGGGCTGGCTGTTCCCGTGGCCATTGTGCCCCTCACCCGGAGCACTGCGGGGTCTCACTTCCAGCCCAGTGCTTTGTTGCTATGGTAATACAAATGAAAAATCTATACTACGGTAATTTTAGCAAAACACCTCTTTCCCCCTCCCCTAAACTAAATGGGACTGAGGCTCAGGATTGTGTGGGCACACAGAAACAGTCGTGCTGATATTCCTCAGCCGGAGCTGCTGAACAGCAGTTGTGTCGAGGGCTGTCAGTGACTGGGGCTGTCAGCTCGGGCTGCTTTTCCCTCATATTCCCTGATTATTTTCCCTGCTGTAATCCCAGATACGGATTTTTGTTTGACTTTGGAAAGGTTTCTGGGCTGTCAGTAGCAGGGAGGTGATTTGCTTTCACTGCCCAGTGACAGGTCCGAGGGTTTGGGTTTCTGTACAACAGTCTGTGACACTCTTACTAACAAAAGCCTGTATTTTGAAAGTCTGTGCCGTCGAAGAGGAAGGACAAATGAAGCGGGGTCACCCGGGGAGTAACCTGGGACCAGTTTTGGTCAGGGTTTGCTGCAATCACTCGGGTGACAGGATGCATTTTCCCAACATGTGCAGTGATTGCAGCACGGACTGCAAGGCTGAGGCTGCAAATGACCCCGAGGTACTGCAGAGCCCGGCTGAACTCACACACTGGAGCTGGAGGAGATGATGAGTTGTGCCTCAAAGGAGGAACATCGCGTGTCACACCAGCGCTGAGGGGCACAAACACCGCCCGGGCTGCAGCGCCCGTGGCCAGGGCAGTGCTGCAGAGCAGCCGCGCTGCTCCCGGCGCTCAGAGCGGGCTGGAGACATCAGAGGGCGTTCTTTGTGTTCCTTTTCTCCACAGCCAGGCTCGGCTGGAGCGCTCTGCCCGGTCCCAGGCACCGCGCTCACCCTCACGGAGAGATGCAGGCAAAGCAGGGAGGAGAACAGAACCACCACCGCGAGAGGAAATGTAAGCTGTGTGCGAGGCTGGAATTCATTATTGGAGCTGGAAAAGAAAACACAATGGAAGGGCTCAGCAACTGTCTTCAAATGTATAAACACATTTGCAAAGATGACAGTAAACACTTGTCCTGTGACCACAAATGACGGGACAAAAAGCAATTTGCTGAAGTGCAATTAGGGAGATCACTTTGGATATTAGGGGGGAAAACGATCAAACCAGACAAAACTATTACCCTGCGAGTAGCTGGAGAGTGGCTGGAATCTCAGGAGGTTGTAAATCTGTTCCGTGGAGATTTAAAGAAAAGATTGGATAAAGAGCTCTCAGGACTGGCTGTGACCGTGCCTGGGGCAGGGAACATTTCCAGCAACCTTCACTTGCCAGCCCCAATTTCTGGGAGTTCTGGTTGCCCCTGGAGTTACAGCCATCCCAAAGGAGGAGGCACAAAAGCACAACTCACTGCCAGCCTGTATGATTAATGCAGAGTTTTTCTGCTATTTAATAAACCACCCCTGACTGTGCTGGGTCAGGATCCCGTTTCTATCTGGAGACAGACAGGAGTAGAACTCTCCACTGAAAGGGAGCAGTTTTCAAGCCCAGTTTTGAGCAATAATGGCTGAAAATGGTTATTATCGTGGTCAGTGTTAGTATGAATGTCCTGCAACTTGCTGGGTACCCACTGTAGGACTCCCCCCTCTCTTGGACTCTGCCTTGGCAGGTTCAGGTGGGGTCCAGGACTTTGTGGACCTCAGTGTGAGGGGTGGCTGTGAGATCTGACTGTGTTAAATCTGCTCTGGCAAATGGGGGTCTTCCCTCTTCAGGCCAGTCTCACCCACTTCCCTCATGAGCACAGAACTCCTGGGGGACCCCGAGGTGCTCCCTGTCCCTTGGGGTGACCAGGAGTGCCCCAGCAGTTTTTCTGCAGTGATCAGCTGTGCATGGAGGACTGGCCAAGGATTCCCAGAGTCAATCAACTGCTTCGTGCTCCTTGAGGAACTGGCAGTGCTGCAGGGAAAAATTTTAATCCCACTTTCATTGCTTTTATAGCCTGTGGCTGCTTTTCCTTCTGTTCCTTTGATTGCTGGCATTGAAATCCTGATCTATCAGTTTCCCTGGTTTTTAAAGATCATTCCAGCATCATTGTGCACTCAGGAGCAGTGCTGCCAGCACAACAAGGAACTTCAGCTTCACAGCACCTCTCACCTCCCAGACAAACCAGGAGGCCAAATTCCTTTCTTCTAAAGAACTGCATTCATTTTGGGCACTCAGGGCAGGAGAACATCCCCAGGCTGGAGTGTTCAAAGAGGGGCATGGTCAGTGCATGGGTACCTGCTCTGCTGGGACCCTGGGGATGGCACTTGTGCAGCCTGCAGGAGAGATGGCTTTGGGGGCTCCTGGTGGCTTCCAGTGTCAAAAAAAAAACCTTTGAAGGCTTTCCAAAGCCCATTGGATTGAGCTCTGAGCAGCCAGGTCTGCTCTCCCAGCCAACCCTGCCCTGTGCAGGAGGCTGGACTGGAGCCCTCCTGGGATCTGTGCCCTCCTCACCCATTTGGGGTGGGTGGTAATTGCTGTTTGCAATATTTGCAATATTGCTGCCATCCCCAGCTCCCCTGAGATCAAGGAGCCTGCCCTGAGGGCAGCCCTGGCCCCTCAAGGTGAGCAGATTTCCTGCAGGAGGACCCAATTCCCCTGTCACTGCATGGTGATACAGTTGTTGGCTGATTTATGGCCTGTGCAGGCATTTCTGCTGCTTGCTTCTCTTGTCTTTTCTCATGAACAGCTCCATTACTCTTGGAGCAGTGCCTCTGGAGTGCACCTTCCTATGGATAGAGCTTCCAAACCTGTCCCTGAGTTTTGTTACAAATCACCCAGTTACACCAGCAATTTATCATGTGCTGGAACTCAGACATGCTTGGATCCACAGGGATTATCACACAGGGCTGCAGCAGCAGGGGCTGGACTCAGCAAGGCACATTTCCCTGCTCTCCTCCCCCTGCACTCCCTTCCTGTCCCTGAAATCAGCCCTCAGAGAGCCCTCCATGCCCACAGAGTGATCCACAGCTGTGCCAGCCCTGCCTGGGGACCTGTCCCTGCCCCTCCTGGGCTCCTGCCGTGCCCAGGGAAGGGAGGGCTCTGCCAGCCACCAGGAATTGCCCCAAAGCCTCAGAGCTGCTGCTCCAGGGGGGTCTCAGAGCTCTCATTGCTGCCCTGGAGCACATGGAGCAGGTACTGCTGTGTTTGGCTTTGGTGCCCTTTGCCAGTGAATGCTGAAGATTTCCTCACCTGCTCTGCTTGAGGTGAACATTAATTTAACCCCCTTCTGGTCCCTTTTATTGCTTTGGAGCAGATGTGGCTGCCCACCATTCACTGTGAGGGCATTTCACAGAATTCTGGCACTGCTGTTCCCCTCTGGCCAGCAGGACCCACCTGCACCCACCTGGAGGAGATCACAGCAGGTCAGCAGCAGAGAGGGGATTCCATTTAGCTGTCTTACTCTCACCCTGAATCATTAAACTCCTCCCCAGACATTTGTATTTGCAGGAAAGCTTTCCTTTAGCCTCATTCCTGTGCAGTTTTCTGGGAGCTTTGTGTTTGTGCACGGGCAGCACCGGGCTCATCTCCCATTCTGCTTCTGTTTGTCCTTGCTGCAAATCAGCCAGGAGAGCTCCTGAGGAGCTCCTGCACGTCTGTGTGGTGTTAGAGGCACTGGAGGAGCGAGAGTAACACATCCCTCCTCCATGCACAGCTCTGGGGATGTTGTGTTTGTGTTTGCAAGGTGCCCGGTGCGACTCAAATTCATTTACAAACCCTTCCGATTTTACTCCAGTGCCTCGTGCTGCCAACCTCCCCCATATTCCCTCTGCAGATCCCCGGGGAAGAGCTCTGCATCCTCCCTGGCTGCTGTGTGCTGGCACCTGGGGGCTGCTGGAAAGGGTGTGAGCAGGAGGGGCTGGCTGTGACACCAGGACCAACATAAACCCTGCAGAGAGGCTGGGAAACGAGCAGGAAACCAGCTGGAAAACAGGGACAAAGTGCACAATTGGGCAGAAAACTCTTCAATTGGAACAAGCAGAGAGGTTTCTGTGCTCAGACAGCCTCGCTGGGGTTTGGTTGCAGCTTTTCCCCCTCAGGGATATCTCAGGTTCTGGGCTGTGCAGCCCCTGCTCCGATCCAGGCTCCATCCAGCCCTGGAAAATCCTGGGAGTGAGGAGAGAACCTCTGCACACATCTGTCTGTGTGCTCAGCACAGCTCCTGCCTCATCTCAATGTGAGTCACTCCCTAGCAAGGCACTAACAGCAGCATTTCTGTCTGCAGGGGGTTCTCATCCCTTTGGATCCCTTTGCAGCCGAGGAATGCCCTTGGAACTGTGGCACAAAACCAGGAACCAGCTCTGGAAATATTTATATTCCAAAATGTTTGGTAAAATGCAGGACTTGGAGTGTGTTTAAATAACTGATTTCTATGGTGTATCAACAAGAGCAGTGGGAAGTGTTTACAGGAGAGGGAGGTCCTTGGGCTGAAATGAGTTTCAGGGAACTGGAACTATCAGGACCAGTGGATTATTTATCATGGCTCTGGCAGGCTTCCAAAAACAAATCACGTTTTGTTTTTTGTTATTTTTTTTTTTTTCAGATTACTGAACTGAAAGCCTTGCAAGGATCTGAGAAATGCCTTCCCAAGCAATGCTTCAGCAGCAGCATTGTTCAGCTTTCTGAGTGAGAAGGGATAAGTGTCCTAAATACTTCATTAGTGCATCTGCCTCAGGTTAGAACCTGAACAGAACCTGTGCTCTGAGACACCTCAGGGGCAAGAGTCCTTCATTCCAAACTAAATCTACTGGTTCCCTGATGATAGATCACTCAAACTGCCTAATGTCACCTGGCACACAATTTTCAGTCATTTATTTCTGTTCAGAAACACAGGTAAGAGATCAACTTCCATTACATCTCTTTTTCTAGCTCAGTCAATTTTTAATGCTGGTGATACACTCAGTGGATGGGAAATAATTATCCTAGTCACAATACTTTTGCTCCACACTAAACTATATTTTGTATTGCAGCTTTTAAAATGATTTTGACAGTATAAAGGAAAAAATTACATGGCAAAAGCCATCATGCATGACTCCTGTAATTGCTGTTACTAAAAGCTGGGGGAATGCAGGAGAATTGAAGTGATTTAAATCTCAGTATTTCTGCCAATAAGGCAGTGGATGGGACAGGGGGAGATGGGACAGAGAGATCTGAGCTCCTCTGGGCACCAGGGAAATTCCTGCTCAGCCTGGGCTGAATTCCCCTCTGTGGTTTGTTGTGTCTGCAAAGCAGAACATTTCCAACAGCAAAACCTGCACGTGTTCACTGCTGGAGAGCTTCCCTTTGGAAAGGGAATCATCTGGAGAAAAACTGCTGGAATGGGCCCTGGGAGAGCTCTCAGGCTCCATGGGAGGTGTGGATAATTCAGTGTGGGTAATTCAGTGTGGGTAATTCAGTGTGCAGCAGAGTCCTTACTGTAATTACAGCCCCAAATCCCAGGGAAAATTGATCTGATTTTACTGATTTTATCACATCCAGATCTCTTACCTGGCCTCTCCTGCATGGCCCTGGGCCAGGTAAGATATCTGTATGTGATAAAATCAATACCAATAAATTGAAACTTGAACATTCTCAGAAATGGAACCACACATACAAGAAGCAGGACTTGCATCGTGCAGTTCTTATACCTAATTACTGCTCAGCTCTATGGCTTGCTCACAGCAAAATTACCACAAAATGTGGACCAGCTTTCTGCTTAATAAGATTCTTTTCCTTCTTATTAAGTTTATGAAATATTGCTGTGAGAAGAATTCCTGTAGAAATCAGAAGATCAGGCACTTCACTGGCACTTTACTGGGGGTTGGCCATTCACATTTACTGAACTTCTGATGGATTTATCTGAACATAAACAGTGTTTTTTTGGCATTTCCTGTTTGACTGAGCCCTCCTGGCAGCACTGCAGCTGCAAACCTTTGGAACTCGGGTGTGGCAACTTTCTGCTTGTTTTGCCGTGGAGATTCCTGTCAGGAGTGCCCTGGAGTGGGTGAGAGCTGCTGCCACTCCCAACTCCACCCCGGGCCAGGCTCAGGCAGGTCTGGGGCTCTTCTGTCAGCACCCAGAGCTGCTCTGTTGGACAGGAGGGAAGATCACAGAGGATCACGGTTCTTTTTAACTTGGCGTCTCTTTTGGCTCAGATTCTGAGCAAATGGAGGTTTAATTAGCACTGTGCATTCTGTCTGTGCTGCTGCAGGGATGGGCTCTGCTGCTGAGGCTCCTGGAGCTGCCACCAAACAAATCCAGAGTCGTTTTCCAGCATGACCCCGATCCATCTGTGCTTTCTGAATGTGGCAGAGGAGGGGAGCTGGGGGGGCTGCACTGAACCACTGAGCTCTCTGTTGGGTCTCAGGGCTGCTGGGGATTGAAGAACAATGTGAGCATTTGTAGTTTCTCTCACAAAACAGAGGAACCAGCACTGTCCTGACAAATGTGTTGAAATAACTCCCAAATGGATGGTTCCTCTGCAGGAACAAACACACTCTGAGGTCACTCTGCTCCCCTGCATCTGCAGGCATTCTGCCATCACCAAAGGTAAAGATTGATTTGATTTTATACAAATAAAAGAAAAATCTCCATATTTTCAGTCTTTAAACAATCTCTGCAATGCCATGTCATAGCTCTAACCAGGTCTGATTGCTTTGCTGATCAAATCTTAGCTTAGCAGTGCTCTGATAAAAAGATATTAATGAGTTCTTGGCTGCTACTCTTTTTTCTGTCAGACAGGAAGATAAACTGGAGCAGTTTAATTGGAAAATGGGCACTGGAGCACCAGCACAGCGTGTGGGGGAGAGATCCCATCTCCTGGCTCTCAGTAAGTGACTGAACTGGCCTCTCCTGGAGAGGGGCTCATGTCCAGGAGGTGCAGAACAGAACAGAATTGCAGCATGGGATTGTCAGAAGGGGATATCTGGGAGTCACTCAGGTAGTTCTGCAATTTGTAGTATAGATGTATAAAATTACTGTAATAATTAATTCAGGCAGTTGTTTTATGGGTGTGCTTTGGGGTGTTTTGTACTGGATTCTGTCTGTGTTTGTTTTTCAGTCTCATTCCTCCTGGTTTGTGGTTTTACAGCCACTGGTACCTTTTGTGTGAGCATTGTCCAGCCTCTGTCTGCAGCACCACTGACAGAACCAGGAGGAAATGGGATAAATCAGCTCAGGCATTTCTGTGAGAATCCCATGGGCTCACACAGCTCTGCAGGACAAGCAGCAGGTGAAGGGTCACCTCCCAGAGCTGCCTGGAATTCTGTGGAGGTGAGGCTGAAGCTGATTATCTCCAGCAAAGGGAAGCTTGGCTTTGTTATTTCTCATCTCTGGCATTTTGTTAAACTCCCCTGCCAAGGAAAACACAGGAACAAAGTTCCAGAGTGTCCATGGAGAGCTGAGGCACTGCTCAGGTCCTGAACCCCCAGGGAATGCTCAGGTCCCGAACCCCCAGAGCTCAGGCACTGCTCAGGTCCTGGTCTCTTCCAGGCTCTGTGTCAGTCCTGTTTGTGGTTACAGGAACACGGACACTGTAGGGCAGCACTGGGGTTGTGTCTCTGCTCTGACCCTTTGTGGGGCACAGCTGTGTCTAAGAGGAACAGACAGAGAAGGGACAGACAGGGGCAGGGACAGGCAGGGACAGGGACACAGAGAAGGACATAGATAAGGACACAGATAGGGGCAGGGACAGAGACACAGGGACACAGGGACAGGGACAAAGGCAGGGACACAAGGACAGGGACAGAGCCGTTCTGCTCCCCGGGCCGGGGCTGAAGGAGCCGAGCTGAAGGAGCCGCTGCCGCCCTGCCCTGGGCTCGGCTTACAGATCCAATTCCTGCTGGATGTGCGACTGCAGAGCTCGCTGTGCTGGGCTGGGCTGGGCTCTGTCGGGGGGGTTGGAGCACACACCGATTCCGTTTTAATTACACAAATTACAGCTGCTCTTTTCCTCTCTAGCTGGGAGTAGCAGTACTCAGGCACCGACCTGCAGACATCCAATTAGCTCCCTCTGAAAGCCACCACATAATGACTCGTTAAAAACTTCCCCGACGCTGCGTTGTGGGCAGCAATAATTACTTGCTGCAGTCAGAGCATGACTTCGTTCTGAGTCAATGGATAACTTTTCTAATTCCTGGAAAATGCTTCAGTGTCCTGCTGCGAGCCTCAGTTACTGCTCAGGAGCTGATCCCCGGGTTTGTGTGCATGGGGAGCTGCAGCCCCGGTGTCCTGAGCGGGGCTGGGCCGTGTCCGGCCGCTCTGGAATGCAGAATTCCTTCCTTTGTTCACCTTCCATCCCCTGAGCCCATTCCCAGCTGCTCTGGAATGCAGAATTCCTTCCCTGTTCCCCTTCCATCCCCTGAGCCCATTCCCAGCTGCTCTGGAATGCAGAATTCCTTCCTTTGTTCATCTCCCATCCCCAGAGCCCATTCCCAGCTGCTCTGCTGCTCCCAGGCTTTGAGCAGAACCCTCCAGTGATGCTGAAATCTTGCAGCATTCTACCACAAATGCCAATTCTTGCTAATTTTGGGCAGGAAAAGCTTCCCATTTTCCCCCGTGCTGCCTGGATATTCCCAGCTGCTGCTGATATCCCAGAGGAAGCTGTGCTGTGCTCCCTGTGAGTGCTCCTGTGGCAGGTTTCTCCCTGCTCTCCTCCAGCCCAGCTCCCCAATGTGCTGCCCTGAGCACAGTTTATTGCATGTTTAACCAATTCCTAATCCCTCCTGAAAATCCCTTCCAGTAAATAAAGCTTATTTCATCCATCCCAGAGTCACCTGCACTCCTCTGGAATGTGGGATTTTCTCACTGTTGACATTTTTTACACAATAAAATGAAGACACCCTGGCACATGTGAAGTTTGCAGCAGGGGAGTTTGTTTGTGTCTGGCCCTGAACCATCTCTCACTGCACCCTGAGCCCAAAGGCTGGCAGGGATAAATGAAACCTCAGAATGACACAGTTCCTCCCTGCCATGACTCACAACGAGCTTTTCATCGAGCTGAAATCATAATCAGTGATGCCAAAGGTGGCAGGGTGCCAGAGAGAGGAGGAGACAGGGAACACCAGTCTGGAGCTGAGAGGATCCATGGCCAGGCAGCTCCAGGGGTGTCCCTGCTCCTGCTGTCCCAGGGGAGGGTGACAAAAGCACAATTCCACAGTCCTCAGCAGCACTCCATGCTCTGAGAGCTTCCCCTTGTTCCTGAGGCAAAATTCCTTGGATCTTTGGTGCTCTGGGGGTCCCAGACTCACCAGTCCCAGTCCTCAGCCTGAGCACTGGAGCTGCTCTGCAGAAGGAGATTTCTGGGGGCAGCAGGAGCTCCAGCTGTGCTGTGCAATCTCAAAAGGCCCAAATTCTGCAGAATGTCACCTTCCAGCTGAGGGCCAGGGCAGGTAAATCACAAACACACCTGGAGGGACCAATGCTGGATCACATCCTGCACAAGTTCAGGGCAGCTAGGGCTGATCCTGGTCTTACTGGCCCAAAGATTCTGATTTTCTTGGGCCTGTAACACTTCCTGGTTAAAGACAACAACAACAACAGATTTAGCTTTGCTTGAACTTTTCTTAACCCAATATTTTCCTGTCTACACTTCTTGTGAGATGTTCACTGCAGGGTGAGTTTGGCCCACAGGATGGGCAGAGTCAGGGATGAGAGCTGCTGCCTGAAGAGGAAAAAGTAAATTTCCCTCCAGAAGGAAAGGTAACAAAGGCAATATTTATCCACAGTGGTGCTGCTGTAGAGGCCAGGCCATTCCAAACAGCAGGAATAAAGAGAGATGAGTGCTAAATTATCTCTGCTTGCTTCTGTCACTGGCTCTGAACAACAGCTCCACCACCACTTCTTCAGAGGTTTATACTCACAAAAACTCGAGATTGGTGGAACTGGATGATTTCATTTCACTTTGACAATGAGGTTTCAGCCTTTAGAAAAAAAAAAANCAAACTGAAAATAAAACAAACGTGGCTCAGATTTTTAAGTGGGTTCCCAGGAACCTTTCAGCCAGTGCTGTCTGATCCTGTTTGCAGCCTGTCAGCATCAGAGGGTGCAGCACAGCAGAGCTGCACTGCACTGCACCTCTGTGCTCCTGTGCAGGGTGTGCAGAGCACACCTGGGGTACCACACACCTGGGACAGGTTCCCTCAGTGCATCACCACCCTCAGCTCACTTGGGGTGTCCCCAGAGCAGCCCTGGCCAAGCTGCAGGAGCTTTGCTGCTCTCCTGGGATGCCCCTGACCTCTGACAGGTGACAAACACCAAAATCAACGGGATTGGCAGTGGTTTGTACACCTGGGATCCATCCCTGGGATTCATCCCTGGGATTCATCCCTGGGGATCCATCCCTGGGGATCCAACCCTTGGGGATCCACCCCTCAGGATCCATCCCTGGGGATCCACCCCTCCTTTCTGCCAGGATGAGGAGCTGGAGCTGGGACTGGCAGCCANCCCCCTGACCTCGGACAGGTGACAGATGCACCTGGATTGGCAGTGGTTTGCACACCTGGGATCCATCCCTGGGATTCATCCCTGGAGATCCATCCCTGGGGACCCATCCATGGAGATCCATCCATGGGGATCCACCCCTTGGGGATCCATCCCTCAGGATCCATCCTTGGGGATCCACCCCTCCTTTCTGCCAGGATGAGGAGCTGGAGCTGGGACTGGCAGCCACCCCAAAACCTGATGGGAAGCCCCAAACCCAGCAGCATTTCTGGGTCTGGTGTTCCCAAGGCACACATTTAAACACCCTGAGAGCAAACAGCTCCCACTGGGGCTGGCCTGGAGCCCTGCTGGGATCTGGGGAACATCCAACCCTCAGTCCCAGCAGGCAGGGACACATTGCCCTCAGGGGGAAGGATCTGTGACAGGCACCTGGATTTCAGTCACCTGCACCAGGAGTAAAAATAATGCCCAATAAATGGATGTTGTGTCTTGTTCTGACCATGCACTGGTGAAAACCCATGTAAATCAATAACTAAGGGTTTTTTGTGGTGTATTTCCCTTATCTGTGTACCCAGAGCAGGTCAGGCTCATGTCGTGCAGCATCTGCTGTGTGGTTCTGTGGGGGCTCATGGAGACTCAGCCAATGAACAGTGCATTTGTTATCCTGGTAGGATGTGGCAGGAATGATTTAAGTCTCTTTTTAGTCATCACACATTGGTGCTCTCAGCGAGACACTTCATTTAACAGCTCCTATTTGACATTGCTGCTAAATAACCCAGCCAGAAGTGCTTTGTTGTTATATTCACATTTCACCTGAGGTGAAAATAGAGATATTTCTGGTGGCCCTTGTCCTGGCACCACTGCAGAGGCCACAGGTGAGTGCCAGGGAAGCCCCAGGGATTTGTGCTCAACACGTTCCATGTGTCAGCAGCCAGATTTTCCTCATCTTTGCTTTTTCTTGGGATCTCCTGTATAAAAATAAAAGAGCTCAGGTGCTTTATGTAAGAAAAGTGGATTTTCCCAGGACTTTCCAGCCCTGAGCTCTCTCAGGGGTTACTGTGTGGAACTGGGGAGCTGTTAGCTTGAGAAACCATCAGCAAAGGATTAATCACAAATAGAAAACTGGGATATTGAGAGGCACCAAGTGCTCCCCAGGGCAGAGAAGCTGCTCCAGGATTTCATTCAGTGATCCTGGAGGCAGGGGGGGATTTCCACACTGGGATCAGTGGGGGTGTCACCCATGGCAGGGCTCTGCCTGTCCCAGGCACTGATGGAAATGTCCAGGAGATCTTTGGAGGCAGCAGTGAATTATTAATTGTGCTAATACTGTCATCATGTCAGCTGGATGATTGATGGGGGCAGGGCTCAGGAGCTGGGGTCTGTGAGGGCACATTCCCATGGGGGACAGTCTGAGGGGGCACTTGGAGAGGGAGCCCAGCCCAAGGTTTTCCACATCCATGAGCAAATTCCTGCATCCCCTCACCCTGTGCCCCTCTCCCTGAGCCTTCCCCTCCATCACTGCTGAGGGCTGGAGAGCTTCAGCAAATCTTTTTCCATATTACTTTGGTTTTCCCAGCTTTTCCTGAACTCTCTGTGTGCTTTTTAATAAAGATGATGCAATCAATGTTAAATTATGTGCCACATTTTTGGCCAGCACCCAAATTAAGGCCACTTCATCAGCCATTCTGAAAGCCAGACTGGGAGACTGGAACAGCAGCAGCTCCAGTCAGCTTTCCTCTCCCCATTAGGGTAATTACCTGATGTAACTCTGTGTGTGATGGAATTGCAGATACCTCAGAAAATTCCAGTGTGTGTCTGCATCTCCCAGGGTCTGATACCTCCCCAGCACTGACTGTGTGTACCAAAGTCACTTGAAATGGAATTTATACCCCTGCATGAATGAGGTGTGCTGGGAATCACCTCCCAGGCTGGCTCACACTGGCAGTGTTGGTGGCTGTGGGCTCATGAAAACACACAGGAGAATTTTAATTCCCAGGTCTTTTACCTGCTCAAGGCACGATGTCACTGCAGGGTTGGGAAATCCAGACAAAATAACCCCCAGGGTGGGAAATGCCCCAATGTTTGAGCCATGCTGAGGTGAGGTGCAGTTTTCCCAGTTCTCTCCAGCCTTTCTCTCTTTGCAGCTTTTAAACTGTCTGAAAAACAGCAAAGAGAGGATGAGGCAATTACCCAATCTTACTAAACAAAAGCAGTTAATTGTATTTTCTTGTCAGTCTCTTTTATATTTGTGACTGAAGGCCTTGAAGCACGTTTTCTGTCAGCAGTTGGGAGTCAGCCTCAGTGGTCAGGATGGGGTTTCCATCCAGAAGGAATTTTCCTTCCCCTGTTTTCCACAATCCCCCCATCCCTGTCAGTGCCCAGCACAGGATGCTGCTCCCAGGCTGCTCCTCAGCTCCTCCCTGGTGAGAATTCTCTGTGCCCAGGGGCTCTGACACTGAATTCTGCTTTCTGTTCATGTTTCTTGTCCTCTGACCTGTGACAGAGGGAGCAAAGTTCAGCACAGGGTGATTTCTCCATGCCCTACATGGGCATACATGGCAAATTTGGGATGTTTTATTATCCAGCTGCAGCTGCTGTTTTCTTTGGTGTGCTCTGGGTTCTTGGCATGTTTTATAGCAGTGCCTGGAAAATCAATTTTTCTTCTCCCAGCCACAAAGCAGTACATGTGTTCTTAAACAAAACCCTGTCATTCTGACCAGCATCTTTAGTTTTTCTTCCCTGCTGTTGTCACAAAATCTACTTCAGTCCCATATATTTGCTCTTTAATTTTAGGGGTTTTTTTAGTGATTGTACTTAGCTTAAGAATGCTGTCAAACAACAGATTATACAAAAGGGCTGCAAGTGTATCAAGTGTTTCTCCAAAAGGCATTGCTTTATTTTAATTACACTTTCTGAACTGTAAAACTTCACTGCTTTCTTTTTGCTCTCTTCCTTGTTAACTACATCTCTGCTTGTTTCAGGGAGTGGGATGGGTCAGTGGTGGGAGTCACAGGTTAACTGCTCCTCAGGTGGGGATCTGCAGGACAAAAAGCACCAGAAATGTCCCGTTGCTGCCCTGGGGGGCTGCCAACCGTGTCCCTGTGCTCCAGCTCTGTCCCCATGGCAGGGAGGTGGCCCCGTGTCTGTGACAGCAGCCAGGGCAATCCACACCCACAGCACATTCAGCTGATTTAAACAGGGATTTGAGAAGGTGCTTTTGTCAGAGCAGCCTCTTGGGTTTTTCTGTAGGCCTTTAGGACAACGTTAAAAAGCAAATTCTGGAAGGGAGCAGGAGATTGCTCCGTGCACTCCCAGCAGCAGGGCTCTGCCACGTGCTGCCTCAACAACCCCCAGATTCATTTGGGGGCTAATTAAAGACACTCCCTTTGAAAAGGGCTTAAAGTTGGTTCGTTTTTCAGGAGAACAGGTTGATTTCTCTTTAAAACTCCGCATTTCACTCCTGCACTTATTGGTCACACCTGTGGCCCTGCTGGGGTAGTTAACTCTCGTTACTGAACAGCTGAAAGCAGTATCACAGGTGATAGCAATATCACAGGTGAAAGCAATATCACAGGTGACAGCAATTACCTGGGGTGTGGGGACAGGTGCTCTTCCTGCTGCTCCTCACTCCCAGTGCTGCTTCCCTCCGTGCCAGGTGCTGCTCTCACTCTCCTGGCTTTTTTATTTTATTTTATNTATCACAGGGGACAGCAGTATCACAGGTGACAGCAGTATCACAGGTGACAGCAGTATCACAGGTGACAGCAGTATCACAGGTGACAGCAGTATCACAGGTGACAGCAGTATCACAGGTGACAGCAGTATCACAGGTGACAGCAGTATCACAGGTGACAGCAGTATCACAGGTGACAGCAGTATCACAGGTGACAGCAGTATCACAGGTGACAGCAGTATCACAGGTGACAGCAGTATCACAGCTGAAAGCAATATCACAGGTGAAAGCAATTACCTGGTGTGTGGGGACAGGTGCTCTTCCTGCTGCTCCTCACTCCCAGTGCTGCTTCCCTCCGTGCCAGGTGCTGCTCTCACTCTCCTGGCTTTTTTATTTTATTTTATACTTTTATAAACTCCAGTAACACTCAAAATTCAGTCCAAGTCTGGAACCCTGGACTGGAACACCTTGAGCCATCGATTTGCAATTCCTCACAGAAAAAGAGACTGAATCACAGACTGCTGGGAGGTGAAGTGGGCAGGACACCCCAGTGCAGGTACGTTTTACATTTCACATTTAACATTTCATATTTCAATCCGAGCTGCTGCTTTGTCCTGAGCTGCCAAAGCCTCTCCTTTTGCACAGCCCCGGCCCCTGAGGGCAGAGAGAGGCTGGGCAGGGTTGTTTCTGATGGAAAGGAAGCTCTGACCCGTGCAGCTGCTGCCTGGGCAGTGTTGGGTGTGTAAATGCAAAGGCTCCCCTGCAGCAAAGCTGCACTGGGAGTTCCCTTGCTGAGCTCTGAGTTTGTCCCCGTGCAAACACCTGGGACAGGTAGAGCAGCACTTCAGCAGCTGGAACCCGGCTCCAGGGGAGTTCATGCTGTTCCTGTGGAGGCACAAACCCTCGGTGAGCCCCTCTGGGGCCGTTGTTGATGATAACAGAGCTTTTAACTCCCGTTCTGTGTGCAGAGCCGAGTCCTGCAGATAAGTGCTGGCGGTAAGGGGGGTATTGGTACATAACACAATTTCTTGCTGCTTGTCTCTGTGTGTAAGAGCTCTTCATCTTGTTACCAGGCAGGCAATGCCATTAGAACCAGCCATGCAACCCCGGAGAGGCTGATCTCTTCTGTCCAAGCCTGTTTGAAATTACCCTGACAGGAGCGTTTTGGTGATGTGAGGTTTATTTATAGCTCTGGTGATGGAGGCAGCAGACTTGCAGCTGGGTTTAGGGGTCTGAGACCCTCTGGAGTGTCTGACTTGCAGAAACACCCAGCCCTCTGCTGCAGGCACTCCCAGAGTGAAATGGGGGAGTTGGTGGGGACATTCCAGATCAGCTCCTTGCACTGGGGCCTCTGGGAGTTTGTGCAGGGCTCTTGTCTGCTTTTCTCTTTGCCAAAGAGTAAAATTGTCTTTTGTTAGAGCTTTGGATCTCTGTTCACATCCTGGACATCAGCCACCCCAAGGGCTTTCCAAAGCTCCTGTGCCTGCATGGAAAAGGGCAGTGGCAGAGCTTGGGATGATCCATTTTCCTGGAACAGAAGCTGTGCAGGAGCTCACACACCTGCAGGCTGGGAGGGGGAGCCCAGCTGGGGATGCACTGGGATCATCCAGGTGCAGGGAACAAGGCCATGGAATTCACTGGAACTAAAAAAACAAAAGTGTGTGTGGGGAGAAGTGTCCAGAGCAACTTGAGAACCCAGCTCTGAAGGAGCAGTTCTCATTGGGATTCTGAGCTCTGCCAGTTTCAGACTGAAGCTGATTCTGTGAGACTTCACACAAGCAGGAGGGTATTTTAGATGGGCTTTGCATTCAGGTCTCACAGGATCAGCCTGAAAAGGCTTTAAAGCTCCTTCTCTGAAGAAATTCCCATCTAGCCAAATATTTAAGAAGCAATCAGGGCTTAACAAGCATCCAATTTATTCAGCATCTTAACAAAACAGCCTTGGTATTTTTGGTTTTTTTTACCAGTTTGCTTCTCAAGAGTTGCAAAAAATAACCAGTGGAGCTTGCTAATGGGAAATGTCACCTGCTTTATTATTCCATTTGTTTGTGTGATTGGACTTCAGGGCAGTAGTTTCCATCTGTGTTAAGAATGTAACTATTTTCCACCCCGTGTGCTTGAAGTTTTCCTAATAATAACTAAAAAAAAAAAGTGCTTACGGGAGGTTTTGTTAGTGCATGAGCCTGGGAATAGGTCACACTTTGCCACCTTCTGCTTTTGCCATTTGGAAAAGCTAATTTTGTAAAAAAAGAGCAGGAATTGCTTCTGGCCACTGGTGAGCAGCAGCTGCAGCGAGGTGCAGCCAAGGGGCCCTTCTGAAGCCTTTGAGAGATTGTTTTTTTCTTTTCTCTGTGTTCATTACTGCTTCTCTCTGCTTGGGGAATGATCCTGCTCAGTCCCGAGCTGCAGCCCTTTCCCTGAGGGCACCTTCTGTGCTTTTAAAGGGTTTCTGTGATGCCTCCTGTACATGGCTCCTTCAAAATTCCAATTATGGGCTGTCCCAGGTGAATTTTACTGATTTGGTTCAGGTTATTCTGTTGAGTCTTTAGTGGGGACAAGGACACTGTCACTCTGCTCCTGGAAATGATTCTTTAAAGGCATTAGAATCGTGGCTCTGCTGTTGTAACACCTCAGAGGGAAGCTGCAGGAGCTGTGCTGCTGCTCCTTCTGCTCGTGGCAGGTAGGAGGGGGCAGAGTGTGAAGCAGGGAGGGTGTCAGAGTCAGTGTTATTGCACTGCATAGTTACAGGAATATGAAATCATTTCAAACACTCCAACCAGTGCTGCTGATCTTTGGAGGATGAGCTTGGAAAGGCAGGTTTTATCACATACCCCAGTGAGATATTTCCATGTGGATCTCTGTAAAGGATGGAGCAGAAATGACCCTTCCATTGGGACACCAGCTCCATCTGCACTGCCCTGACACTGATCTTTCCCTGGATTAATTACATTGCCATGGGGCAGCCTCAAGCCCTGCACTCTCAGGTTTAAATGAGTTTTAGAGTCCTGAGAGGAAGGAAAAAAGTTCTTCCTCCCAGCCCCTGCTTCAAGGAGGAGAGCTGGAGTCTGAGTCTCTGTCTTTGGAGGTTGTTTATTCTTCTCTCTCTCTGTTCTTTCTGCCCACTGAGGAGTGTGCAAGAGGTCAGAAAACCAAATCTGTCCCTCCCACAAGGACATGTCATCTTTTATACTCATAACTATGTGAACAATGTTTTCTTTTAATCACCAATAATTATAACCTATATTAGACAGTGCAAATCCACTACAGCCCAATCCACAAAGGCCATAACTACAGCAGGAGATGGAGGACAAAAAGAAACAGGAAAAGAGCACAGACACGCTCAAATTCCTCCATCTTTGTCCTCTTTATATTAAAAATCTAAAAATTCTACTTTTCCCCCTGTGATATATTAATTATTGTTCTAATTACACTCTGGTGGCTTGCATTGTTTCTCTCAATGTGGGCAGCTTTTTCCAGGGGCTCAGATCAAAGGCACTGAGGGATTTTTGGCTTTGTTCCAGGACCCTCAGATCTCTGGTGGGGGTCTCAAGGCTCCCAGGGCACCCAGAGGTGGCTCTGACACTGCACCTGAGCACATCCTGAGCACAGGGAATGTAAAAGCAGCCCTGGAAACAGGAAGTGTGCAGTGCTGGAGCAGCTCCCTCAGAGCCTGCCCATGGCCCCAGCTAAAGGCACCAGTGCAGGGAGTGAGCGAGGGCACTTCAGTCACACCCTCTGCAATCTCAGCATCTCGGGCCTTTTGGAACCTGGTAACTGAATCAAAGTGTCATTTCAAACCCTGGGAGCTGGATTTGGCTCAGAACCCAACCAGAATGGCTCCTGAACGAGTGGTTCCTTGGCTGCCATGGGGAATGTCTCAGATGTGAAAGGCTCTGTCTGAAGGACAGTCCTGGGACAGGGCAGAGCTGTGAGACCCTGCAGGGGTGCTGATGAATTTGGAGCTGATTGAAGAGTCAGGTACAGCTTCTTCCCCCTCAGGTGGAATCCCTGAAGGGGGGTTTGGGTTCCTGGTGTTGGAGGCAGCAGTGAGATGCCAAAAGCTGCCTGGAGGAGCAGAGGCTCTCCCTTAGAGAGCAGCAGTGAAGGCTGAACACTGGCACCTGCTGCTGGGTGATTTGGGGCTTTAGGGGTGGGCAGGGAGAAGCAGGGCAGAGGAGTGAGGAGCAGAAGGGTGGGGAAGCAAAGGTCAGCAGCAGTGGCAGTGCTGAAGGTGTGCAAATGGCTGCTGCTCAATGAATGGCGAGGTGCTGAACAAATAGTAATTAAAATCCCAGCTGCTATGTAAATGCCACATTAGAGCTGTGATCTTTCTGCAGACTCTCCGAGGAGGTGAGTGGGAGTCTGGATGTTACCCCTGGGAGTGCTTCAGCCGAAATATCTGCTCAGAGCCAGGGGGATTCAGAGCTCTCCTGGCAGGAGCTGACGTCCCTCTGACACGTCCCAGCAGCACCCCGAGGTCTCTCTGAGGTCTCAGGGGTGCTGCAGGGAGATTTCCCTGCTCTCCTGCAGGTGAAGGTGTGTCACTGGTATTCCCCACAGTTCTGGGCTGTCTGGATTTCCAGCCTGACCCAGTGATGGGTTCTGTGTGGGGTCAGGTGTAACAAACTCCAGGAAGGACCAGCCCTCTGCAGAGAAATGGCTTGGAATAATCTGTGAGGTGGCTCCTTGGGGGTGTTTTGTAAAGCAAAAGGTTTTAATAACTGAGAAAATAACAAATGGTATAAAAACAATACAGAAGCCTAAAGAAAACTCTTTACACCTGGTGAAGACACCCCAAGGAGCCCAGAGCTCCTCCTTAAGCACACAAGGATCCAGGAGGGTTCTTTTGGCCAACAGGGACAGTCACTGAGGAGCATTTTCACTGCCCAGCCTGGGCTCCTTTGCTGGCTCTGGGCCACTTGTGATGAGAGGCAGAAAGAACTCTCTGGTTCCTCCTCCCCAAAAGTTGAGAGGTAAAACAAAACTCCTCTCCTAACGTGGAGAGGAGTGTGGGGTGCATCCCTACACCTGCTCCACATCCAGGGGCTCTGAGCCGACCCAGGACTGAGCATTTCACCTGCTCTGAGAGGTGTAGCCCTGGAATTGTGAGGGGGAAAGGATCTTCTCATGGAGGATTCCACACTCCCATCAAAGCTGGAGTGTCCCAAGGGTGCTGTGCTCACCCTGGGCTTGCCAAGGGCAGGGTGCAGGGGGAAAAGCCATTGACAACTTATTTGCTGAGCACATCTCTATAGTTCTGTTTCCGTGGCAACCCTGATGTGAAATGTGCTGCCAGAAAAACACGAGTTACTATAGAAACATCTTCCCTGTGAAAAGTTTACTTTGTGGCACATGATACCTAATATTAGTTTTTTTTAGGTGAAACCACCCACGTGTGTGCTGGGCTCAATAAACAGATCATTGTGCAGGGGGTGACAGAGCTGGGGAGGGACAGGGCCCTGCTGTCCTCCCCTCACAGCCTCTGCTGGCCTTGCCTACCCCACACTGAGCAGCAGGGAATTAAATTAAACACATTTAATTAAACTAAACAAATTAAATGTTGTATCATGCAGGATGTGATGGGCTCTGGGTGTGTCTGTACCTGAAGTATCAGCTGAGACCACTGATTTTGTGGAAAATCAGCAATGGGCTTGAATGAAGCAATGACCCCTCTGAGGGGTTCCAGCAGGTCAGGTTTAGGCCATTTTGGACTGTATTGTTCAGGAACTTGTACAAAACCTGAGTTTGTGTAATTCTATCACCCTGATTATTTTTAACTTAAATGCTGCAATTGCAAAACTCGGGGCTGTTTGGGGGGTTTTGATCTCTTTGCCATCATGTGCCAGCTCTGTTTGATCACGGAATTTCCTGCTGTCTGATCACCTGCTGAGAGATCTCTTGCAAAGTCCTTTGGACTTCCAGGACCTGGGGATGTGGAGAGGACCTGGTTTGAGGGGGATGAGGTCAGAGTCTCCCTGTGAGCCTGAGCAGCACCCTGAGGGACTCAGAGGCAGGAGGATGAGACTGGCCTCCTGTTCTCTGAAGCGATCTGAGGTTTGGAGCAGCCATGTGCACACACAAGCTGCTGTTTCTGGGTTCCCATCACAGCCCTGCTCTTGGTGCTGCAGGACTTTTCCTCCCAGCACATTCCTGTGGTGCAACTGGGAGTGACTGGCAGGGCCCATCTGCCCACCCTGTGCAGGGCCCAGGGCACCTGAGGGAAAACAAGATCTGTTCATGTGGTGGAAGGAGAGGATCCATCACCTTCCCAGGGGCTGTGCAGTGCTCCCAGAGCCTCCCTGTGTGCCCAGCTGGGAGGGCTGGCCCTGCTCGGGGCAGGAGCTGCTCAGCCACGCTGACACCAAAAAGGAGTTTTTATTGCTGCAGGTGCCCCTGAGCAGAGCCCACAGGGCTGTTCCCAGTGCCCAGGGGCTGCCCTGGGGGCACAGGCTGTGAGCAGGGGGAGGCTGCACTGGGCACTGTGGGACACAGGCTGTGGCTGTGAGCAGGGGGAGGATGCACTGGGCACTGTGGGACACAGGCTGTGAGCAGGGGGAGGCTGCACTGGGCACTGTGGGACACAGGCTGTGAGCAGTGGGAGGATGCACTGGGCAGTGGGGGACACAGGCTGTGAGCAGGGGGAGGCTGCACTGGGCACTGTGGGACACAGGCTGTGAGCAGGTTTGAGGCTGCACAGGCAGTGTGGGACACAGGCTGCGGCTGAGTGTCACACGTGGGGGAAAGGCCACAGCAGCCCCTGGGATGGCAGGAGCAGGTTTGGGACAGCTGGGGTGTGCAGCAGCCCCAAAGCATCCTGACATAACCCAGGGCTGGTTCATCTCTGCAGGGAAGCTGGAGATGGGCTCTCACCTCACACATCCAGGGGCTCTGAGCAGGGCTGAGCTTTGCTTTCCATGTTTGCTGTGCCCTGAGGAAACAAAAAAAAAATCCCTGACTGGGTTTCACTGCCAGCCTTGATCAAGCAGAGCTGTGAACATCCTGAAGGAGTGACTGAAAGCACCAACAAGAAGGAAGGAAGGCTCTGTCCAAAAGGCCCCCAAAGAGGGCCTGGTGAATAGAGAGGGATTGGTGAATAATACAGCCTTGAGAAAGTGGCCATGAGGATGGGCAGAGCTTCCAGCACNNNTGCACTGGGCACTGTGGGACACAGGCTGTGAGCAGGGGGAGGCTGCACTGGGCAGTGTGGGACACAGGCTGTGAGCTGGGGGAGGATGCACAGGGCATTGTGGGACACAGGCTGTGAGCAGGGGAGGCTGCAGGGTTGGACACAGGCTGTGAGCAGGGGGGGCTGCACAGGCAGTGTGGGACACAGGCTGTGNAGCAGCCCCAAAGCATCCTGACATAACCCAGGGCTGGTTCATCTCTGCAGGGAAGCTGGAGATGGGCTCTCACCTCACACATCCAGGGGCTCTGAGCAGGGCTGAGCTTTGCTTTCCATGTTTGCTGTGCCCTGAGGAAACAAAAAAATCCCTGACTGGGTTTCACTGCCAGCCTTGATCAAGCAGAGCTGTGAACATCCTGAAGGAGTGACTGAAAGCACCAACAAGAAGGAAGGAAGGCTCTGTCCAAAAGGCCCCCAAAGAGGGATTGGTGAATAGAGAGGGATTGGGGAATTGAGAAAGTGGCCATGAGGATGGGCAGAGCTTCCAGCACGGTGCATTTCCTGCTCATTTGCTTTCTGCTTTGCCTTTCCTCATGTCCTTGCCAGTTGATGGCAGCTCCTCAGTCATAACCTGAGCATCTCTTTGACACCTCGTGGATGTGAGGGCTCACAGAGGATGTTGCCTGGAGCCAGCTTGGCCTTGTGGATGGGCAGGGGAGATCTGCAGAGGCAGAGTTCAGGTGTTTGTGGTGTTTGTGTGAAGTGTGAGCAGCCCCTGGGCATTGCACTGGAGATCTGGGGGTGCATTTCAGTGCTGCTCCACTCGTGTCCACACAGAAGGGGAAGGAGCTCTGCACCGGGAACTTAAGGACAGAATATTCTAATTTGGGCCCCATAAATTATACCCATGAATAAGCATGGCCTGGTTTTTCAGAGGTGCTGAACACTTATAATTCTATTGACTCCAGTGGAGACTGGAACGAGCTCAGGGCATGCTTTGGATAAATCATGTTATGTAACAGAAAAATGATGGTAATTTATGTTCAGGAACTTTCCATTGCAGGGCTGAGCTCTGCTCTGTGTGGCTGGAGAGGATGAGGAGTTTGGGGAGTTCTGCTGAGACTCATCACTCACCTGCCCTGGTGCCTGCCCAGCATTTCTGACACAGGATATCAGAACTGTGCTGGGCCTGCAGGGGACATTGCCAGGCCTGGTGGGACACCAGGGCAGTGCTGGGAACCTCAGGGGCTTTGGGATGTGGAAACCTCTTACAGTGTGGGCTCCTGTTTCTTGTTCATGCCAAGGTCAGGGTGAATGATCCACAGGAAATGAGTTCAGACTTGGTGACTGATTATATCTGATCTATTCACAGAGAATTTACAGCCCTGAGCTCTCACCAGCTGCCAGAAAAACGGGGTAAAATGGCCACTACTGACTTTTCCCAGGTCTTTTAAGCACTTTATCCAAGAACCAGGTGACCCCTCTGTTATTGATGTTTGTGACCCAATGATGGCCACTAAAGGGCTGCAATGGGGACATTTTTCACCCAATGACAGAAACCACCCAAACCCAGGAAGGAGATAAAAAAGAAAGTCTCAGACAATGCCATGAGTTCTCCATCTTGGCTCACACCCATTGCTATGGACTAAACCCTGAGTGTTTCACCCTGTGAGATCTCACACTTCTGATCAAACCC
>VWYE01002168.1:333394-345500 GCA_013398995.1 Alaudala cheleensis
GGGGGTTTTGCTGTCAGAATCAAGCTGGGACAGAAATGAGTTCACACATTTCCTGTCTGTCCATAAGTACATGGAAATGCATTTGGCAAAGCCAGTGGGGAAAGTGCTTTCTGGTTGTTCTGAATGGTGCCTTTCACACGGGATTTGTTGCATTTTGTGTGTGAATATGAAAATCAATATTTGGGCATTTGTTGTGTTGGCAGCCCAGGTAACTGCATTTGTGGGTGACCTTGTCACACTTAGGCAAGGTCAGACTGGCCCCAGAGAGTCTGGAATGCTCTTTTTCAGTTTATGGCAGCCTCATTTTCTGCCACGCTCAAGATGCTGATCTCAAACACCTCCCTTCTCCTCTAGGGTGGATGGTGGCAGAGCAAATCTCAGTTTGTTTTGTCTCTGCTGTGTTTGATCCCTTCCCTGCCCAGGCTCTCAGGTTTCTGGGCACTGGGAGGATCATTTCCTGCCACGCTGTGCTTTGCCTTGCCCTTCTCTTGGTGCACTGCATCATCCCCTGCAGGTTTTGGGACATCTGCTGGCTGACATATTTTGAGAGATTTCAAAATTCCACATGAATCATTTTATTTGCTTCCTTGTAATTTTGGATGTGCCATCTTGTCAGTGGTGCTAACATTTAAGCTCCCTTTTAATTTACACTATTAAGCCACAAGGAAAACAATCAAATACAGCAACTGAACCTGGATTGTCTTTACCTTCAGCTCCTGTGTTTGGCTGATAAATTCACTTATAAGCTATTCCAGTCAAGACATGACCTTTTTCTTTCCCTGTGCTTATTAAATGCAACAAATAATAGAAGTTCATGAACTCCAAAATACTGCTGCAAGTAACTTTTGTTAATGAATAAATAACTTTGCTGTGGATGGAGGGGCAGGGAGAGCAGGAATTACATTCTGCAGCAATTTCAGTTATTTGCTCCCCTGTAACAGTAACCTGGCTCCCCCCAAACAAGGACAACTGTGAGAAAAATTGGAAAACAACTTATTTGTTTCCACTTCCTGTGTTTTTATTGTCAAATCCTCCTCCCACTTCTGTTCTCTCTGAATTTCAAGGCTTCACATCTGGTCTTGTGTTAATTGCCCCTAAATAAAAATAAAATATCTGTTTTTATTGGAGGAATCACAAATCTTGTAATCTGCCATAGCTGCTAATTAAATTACAGCTGACTTTTGATGTTACAGAAATAAACATTTCCTTTGCATTTCATTCTCTCTTTTCAAACTGAGCCATGGAGTGGTTCCTTGCAGAGGCAGATCTCGACTGCAAATGCTGGGGAATAATTTTACATGAAAATTATTTCTTTCAAGGCAAAAATCCCTCCAAAGTGGAGGTGTGGAGAGGATTTGGGAAGGGATGCAGCAGCTCAGTTGGGTTTGGTTGGTTTGTTGAGGGGTTTTTATTTTGTTGGTTGGTTGGATTTCTCTCTTCTTTTTGGTAAGAATGAAAACTTTCTCTTTCAAGATTTTCCTTTCTTTTCCTGCTTTCATGTGCCTGCCTTTCTTCTGTGCTGCTGTTGTTCCAAGGGAGTTGTTTAGAGCCAAATCAATATTGGAATATTCCTTTGAAGGTTGGGGCTGAGATGAGGAGGATTCTTGCTCTGATTACCTGTGGCTTTGCAGAACCCAAACCTGGGTTTCACTGGGTTCTGATGTTGATCTGGGGGAGTTTTTTGTTTCTCCCCAAGCTGTGACCTGAAGTTTCTTGAGCTGTTTTTGCCCTACACCATATTCAGTTCATGAATCTATATTTATAATTGTTATTCAGGGAAAATGTATCCCACAATCACAACCACATTTGACCATGATTTTCCCCCTCTCTCTACAAGACTGTTATCTGATAAATCCATGGTTTAACCCACTGGGTGCATCAACAGGTTCATCTTCACCTTCTGCTCTGAGCTTTGCCTTTCAGCTCAGCTGATTGACATGGAATGAGGTGTGAGCTCTCAGGTGAGCAGGAGGGAGGAGAGGGGATGGATCCCTGCAGGGATTCAGGAGTTCACTCCTCCAGGGAAGGGCCCTGCCAGGGGCAGAGAGAGAGGAGAGTTTGTTTTGCAGCACTTTAACTGCAGAGAGCCAGTTTGGACCAGGCTGTTTTGAGGAGGGATCTTCATGAAGCTCCTTCTGAGAGGGGAAAATTCACCTGGCCCAGGAGGTCCCTGGGAACTGCTGCACCCAGAATTTGTTTTGGCCCTCAAGTGCCAACTTCCAGTTTGAAGGATATAAGGGTTATAACAAAGATGCCATTGCAAAGAGGCATTAGAACAGGATTATAACAAAGAGGGATCATTGTGCTGTCCATTATTGGCCCATTCTCCAGCCAGGAGCCAGCCCCCAGCCCAGGTTCTCCTCTCCCCTGTGCCTCAGGTGAGGATTCCTGTGGGGAGGAGGGCAGGGGTGGAGGCTGTGCCCTCATGGCTTCTTGTCCCAGGAACCAGGGGCTCTGCTAATGAGCTCCTTCAGCTGTTTCAAGCTGAAGTTTTATTTTTATCTCGACCTTACCAGGATCTTGTGGCAGTGCAGGTGCCTTTTGAAGGTCCTGTGATGTCACCCCTGTGTCCCAGCCCTGAATTTCATTGCCATTTTAATGCACAACATACTCTGCCCATCCTTCCTAAGTTTCTCTTAGAGAAATGTATCAAATTCCAGCCCAGAAGTTTTCTCTCTTTTGAGGTCTATTGATTAGTCTCTCATTAAGTATCTTGGAAAAGCTCTTCAGCAACCCTTGGGATGAAAATCTCTTGAATATACAGAAAACTGATTTTGCTGTTGCTTCCCGTGCTTGACTTCAGTTGCCTTTGAGCATCAGTGGAAGTTGCAGCTGCTGGAGAAGGGAGGGCTCAGGTTTTTCTGATCAGTTTTCCTGTACTCTGATTTTTCCTGCCATTTTCCAGTGACACACTCACAGAATTCCTCTCCTGATGGACAGGGGGAGTTAAAGGCACTGAATGCACAAGTGGTGCTGCTGTGGGTAGAACAGAAAAAAGCCATTTGTGGGTGTGCAGGGCACAGAAATGAGGAGCCCCATGTGCCAATGCTGTGACCTCATGTGGGGGCCTGAGAGGTCCCAAAATCACACCCAAACCTGGGGATCAGCTCCCTGCAGGTGGAGTTTGGGTGTTTCCTGCCCTCAGTCCCAGGTGTTTGTCAGGATTTGTTTGGGCTCAGAGTGAAGAACACCAGATGAGTGAGGCTGCTGGAAACAAGAGTTTGAAACATATTTAAATGAAAAATGAGATTACAAAAAGCTGGTTCTGTCAACTTCCCAGGCAGCTGGAATATGAGATGGTTCTGACATCTCCATGTATTAAATGAGATTAAGAGCAGAGTCTGAAATGGGATCAATACAGATTTCAGGGGATAAAAGGATTATGATGAATGAAAAACAAAGCCAAAGGTGCCAAGTAAATAAAATACTTCCAAAAAAACAGACTAAAATTTACATTGCTCTGGACTTTCTGCCAGAGGATTTTATCTTTGGCTGACTAATTGTGTTCATTAATTACCTTTAATGGTGGTGGCAAACACACCGTGCTGTTTAGTTTGAAATTCAGCCCAGTGTCAGGAGGATCCAAGCAGCTGCAGGAGTCCAGGAGTGCTGGGGACATCACCAGGCCCTTGGGGAGTTGTTTGTTACCTGCCTGTCTTACCTGGGGCAGGTGAGAGCCCTTGGCCATGGCAGAGATTCCAGTCCCAGCCAGGACACGGGGTTGGCTGTGGGAAATGGGAGCAGGGGGTGAAGCCCAGCAGTGTCAGAGGGGTTGTTCCCCCACTGGGGTGGTCCCAGAGCTCTGGGGCTGTGCTGGGGCTGTGCTGGGGCTCTGTGGATGGAGATGTGCTCACCTGTGCAGGTTCTGCTGTGTCCTCCCATCCCCACCTGTGAGCTCTGCAGGGATGTTCCTCTGTGCTCCCTCATCCCCAAATCCCCTCCCCGCCTGGGCTCTGCTTTTCCTCTGCCAGCCCTTTCTTCACTTCCCTTCCTCTGCCCAGCTGTTCTCTGGTTTTGGGGAGCTCTGAGCCCAGATCCAGCCCCACCACTCTGGGATTTGTGGATCTGTGTGGCTCTGGTGTAGCTGTCCCAGGAGAGGGAGGTCTCAGCTGCTCCCAAACACTCCCTGCGGTCCCACAGGGGGAAGGGGGACAAGGGACAGGTTTCCATGTGCCTTTAATGGAATGAAGCAGCCCTGGAGAGGCTGAGGGCACCTGGAAGAGCTGGTCCTAAGGAAGCACGAGCGGAACATGAGCAGTAGCTCTGGCACTTGGACAAGAAAAAGGAGTTTCAAGCCCTTAAAGGGATTTGTCAAGGGTCTGGTTGGCACCTCTGCAGGCCCAGGGGGCAGTGGGAGGTGGGCATGGCACAAGAGCCCAACTCCAAAGCCCTGCTGTGTTTTCCTGACGTTCCCCCAGGGCAGGAGAGCTGCAGGGAGTGAGCCCTGAGGCTGCTGTGGGGTTTGTGAGGAGCTCACCCCCTGTTCCTCAGCTGCCTTCCTGCGGGGAGGGATGGCTGCAGTCTCAGTTCCAGGTGTTATTTCTGGCCATGTGCTTATTAAGGATATTTTTCTAGTTCATTTCTCTCATTAGCAGATCCCAGGTCCCAGCCAGTCTCAGAGCCAGCTCTCAGCAGTGGCAGGTTTTGATGCTGGGCACGGAGATTTCCTCCTGCAAATGACTCTGAGGGAGGGAGGGAGGATTTGCTCCTGTAATGTGCTCACAGGGGGAGAGAAAAGAGCAAATGATCAAATAAAGACTGCAAAGCCTCTTCCATTTGATCCTGACACAGGCTGGGGCATCCTCAGTGTGAAATTTCCCCCTTTAGGTCTTTTCCTGTGCCGTTTGCCAGGATTTGTGATTATCCTCTTCATGGGTGGTGGCTGTGTGCCAAAAACATCTTCAGTGGCATTTCCCACTGCTGTGTCCGTGCCAGAGGAGTGCTGTGCCCACTCTTTGTGCTCCTCTCTGATCCCAGGGCCCCTGTGAGCCTTGAATTCAACGGGGGAGAAAAGATCTGCACTGGAATCCTCCTTGTGCTTGGGATCCAGGGACATCTGAGCTCCCTTTGGCTCCCCTTTCTAAAAACAGATCAGTGCCTGCTCCTCCCTTTCCTACTCCTCCTCTCCCCAGCCTGGCTGCTTTGCTCTTCCCTATTTTGGAATGGAGATCAGGCTGAGTCAGAGTGAAGTTTTGTCAGGTTCTGAGCAAAATAACTCACAACTGCCTGGGCCTGCTGCTGATGGCTCAGAGAGAGCAGAGCTCTTCCAGGGGAGAGCTGCACACTCAGGTGTGCATCAGCCTGTGCTCCACCTCTGAGGCTGAATTTAAATGAAATGCCTCTAAAACCCATAAATCCTCTTGCAGGATTTCAGGGTGAGCTGCCCTGGAATGTTGTAGCCCCCTGTCTTCACAAGATTGTCCTGGCTGTGCAGGCTGAGCAGATGAAACCCTGGGGTTTGGATGGATGGTGCTGTTGGATCAGGAGTGATGTTGGTATCAAAGGCTGCAAGTCAAAACATCCTCAGAGATCTGTCAGGTTTTGGAGGGCTTGGAACTGAAGGGCTTTGAGGTTTCTAACAGGATCCAGGGTGGGGAGGTGCACTGTGGCCCCCAGCCTTCCACAGGAGATCTGTGATGGTTCCTAAAATGTGACAAAAATTATGGCTCTTGCAGACCCTTGGAATTGGCAGAGGTGTGGTGAGAAATGGAATTTGGTTTGCAATCTGCAGTTGCTTGTCTATGATTTGAACAGAATGTATGGCTTGTTGTCATGGCAGTCACTGAATGCTGCTTTGCTTTTGGCTTTGCACCACTTTCCCCCAGAGTTGTGTTTTATTCATTCATTATCATTCTCTATCAGTCAGTGCAGTCTCAAATGTCACTTGTGGTTCCTGCCCTTTGTGTTACCAACACATCCCAAACTGTGTGTGGTTGTTCAGTGACCTGTGACAAAGCCCTGGTGAAAAACAACAAGAAAGCCACGAGGTTCTGTGGTTAAACCTGAATGAGGGATGGAGTTATCCAGGATATCTGGTAAAATCCAGCGTGGACAGGCCTGGCTTCCTCATGTCTGCAGGAAACTCTGGATTGCAGGAATTGCCCAGCCTTTGCTGGCAGTAAAGTCAGTCAAATGTTCCTGTGCTGTGCTGAACCCCCTGTGCCTGCAGGGTTTGGGGGTTTGGGGGGTTTGGGGAGGTGCCAAGGGGTGCCCACAGCAGCCTCTGACCCAGCAGGGCTCAGTGTCCCAGCACAGGCAGCCCCAGCTCCCTGCACTCACCTCCAAAACCTGCCTGGGGCTGTAACAGAAGCCCCCAGCGACACCTGGGGCTGCTCACCTGAGCAGCAGAACTTACCAGAGGGAGTAACCTTTGGGAGTAACCTTTGTGTAGAGCTAACTCTGTGTAGTATGATGTGAGTAACCTTTGTGTAGATCTAACTCTGTGTAGAACACTGTGAATAACCTTTCAGTAGAGCTAACTCCTTGTAGCACATTGTGAGTAACCTTTGTGTGGAGCCAACTCCATGTAGAATAACATGAGTAACCTTTGTGTAGAGATAACTCCATGTAGCACAAGCTCTCTTGCAGGATTCTGCCCTTTCCCAGCAATTCCCACCAAACTGGGATGTGTTTATGTTCCATGAGTTCCCAGTCACCAAACTGGGATGTGTTTCTATTCCATGCTTTCCCAGTCTGGGATTTCAAGGAGCAGCTGTGGTTGTAACTGTGCTGAGGTTTCTCTGCATTCATTGAGAGAAAAAATCACTTCATAAATATTGGATTGAGCTGCTACCTGCAGCACTCGCTGTGTGATGGTGATCTAGAAATAAATTGGTAGGAATTAGGTGATTATCACTGGTGGTATTCATGAGAATTTCCAGGCAAATAAATAATGGATGGAAATGTCACTTACTCAGCTTTAAACCCAACAACAGCATCCTCATTATTCTATTGACTCAGTAAGAGGGAAGAGCTGCGTGAGGGAAGAAAATTGAAAACTGGAGACAATCAAAGCGTTTCAGAAGCTCCCTAAACTCCCCAGTGGTACCAATTTAGGGATGGGGAGCCCAGGAGGGGATTAGTGCTGGCTAAGAGGTTATTTAGCAGAGCAATCACAGCACTTGCATTGATCTGGTTCAAGGATAGAAAATGTTGTTTCTCACAGGCCCAAAGGTGCCTCGTGCTGCCTCTGTCAGTGTTCCCCGGGCTCCTGAGGAGCTGCCCCAGCCCTGGGATGGCTCCTGTGCTGGTCAGAGCTGCTGTTGTGTGCACATAAACCCCACCAGACCCTCAATAACCCTGGGATGGTTCCTGTGCTGGTCAGAGCTGCTGTTGTGTGACATAAACCCCATCAGACCCTCAGGAACCCTGGGATGGCTCCTGAGCTGGTCAGAGCTGCTGTTGTGTGACATAAACCCCATCAGACCCTCAGGAACCCTGGGATGGCTCCTGAGCTGGTCAGAGCTGCTGTTGTGTGTAGAAAAACCCAACCAGACCCTCAAAATAACCCTGGGATGGCTCCTGTGCTGGTCAGAGCTGCTGTTGTGTGTGGATAAACCCCACCAGACCCTCAAAATAACCCTGGGATGGCTCCTGTGCTGGTCAGAGCTGCTGTTCTGTGCACATAANGTGTCCGCTCTGCCGCTCTGCGCACATAAACCCAACCAGACCCTCAATAACCCTGGGATGGCTCCTGTGCTGGTCAGAGCTGCTGTTGTGTGCACATAAACTCAATAACCATCCCTGCTGCTGCTTCCTGGAGAGGACACCACAACCCGGGGGTGTGTGTTGTACCCCAAAGCACAGGGTGACTTTTGGGTTGGTTTCCCTGGGTTTTGGCCCAGCCCTGGATGCAGCAGTGCCTGAGCCAGGTGTGTCTGGGTGCCGTGCTTTGTCACAGCATCCCCTTTCAGTGTCACAGCCTGGCCCTGACCTGCCTCCCTCCGTGCTGTGGCTGCTTTGGAAGTTCCATTTCTCAAAGGCTGATAAAATGCTGAGCTCTGGAGCTATCTGCTGCCAGGTAATAGTTTTTTGCTATCTCCCTTTCCTTCCACTGCTGATTTGTGGCTTGTTTCTCCAGCTATCAGTGGGAGAACCTCCAGGAGAAAATGAGGACAGGAATTGTGCAGTGCCATTATTTGTTTAAAAATCACATTTTAATACTTAAAAAAAAAAAAAAGTGGCACTGAATATTTTGCTTTGAAGTGTGTTTGTCCTTGGGAACCCCCCCAGCATTTCCAAAAGCAAGTTCTCCCTCTGACAGCGTGTGCTGAGTTAAAGTGAGGACAGGAACATCTGAGCATCTCTGTTTGTGTTGTTTGTGCTCAGTGACTTCACTGGGCTGCAGGTAAAGGCTCTGCCTGATCCTTGAAATCCCACTGAGGTCTTGTTGCAGCTGCGTGGGGTCATTCAGAGTCCAACAAAATTAATAATTTTCTCCTGTTCTTTTATATAAAATGACTTCTACTTATTAAGAAACAAATATCTCCTGGGTTTTTTTTTTTGTTTTGTGTTTTGGGGTTTTTTGTTTGTTTGTTTTTTGTTTTTTTTTTTTTAATATTGGTTCTTGGTTTTTTTTGTGGTCAGTGGCTTTTCTTCCCCACTCAGTGCTGAGATGTGTCACTGCTCTGAGCTTTAAAACTGCAGTTGAGCTGGTGGGTGGTGTTGCTTTCTGAAAGAGAAAAATAACCCCTGTCACTGTGGCCTGGCTTGCAGCAAGTCACAGAAGCACTGGGAATTCAAGGAGTAAAAGTGGCTTTTTTGGCTTTCACCATCAATTAAATATGAGCGTAATGGCACCATCATTTCAGTGCAGCCACATTCCCAGGAAGTTGCTGGGCTGGTGAATGGAAGTTTTTGTCCCGTTGGAAATGCAGCATTGCAGAGGTGCCCCTGCAGGGGTGAGTCCCTGATGTGTGCAGAGCAAACCCAGGCTGGCCCTGCAGGTGAGATTGTTTGTGCACACAGCACCAGCCTTCCCCTGGTAAAATTCCAGAGTGAACCAGTTCTGTCTAGTTCATATTCCTGCGTGTTTTCCTGCAGAAGGAGGATGTTCTGGGTGTTCCATTTAGGCTTTAATGGTGATGCTGTTTTAGCAGCTGGCAGTGGAGCAGTGGGGCTGCAAACACCTCAGGAAATGGGATCCTGGGAACCCCCAGATCCTGCAGAGCAGCAGCCCCAGTGTCTGTCCCTGGCTCACCTGGGGGTTCCCCCTGCTGAGCTCTGGGGTGACACCTGGCTCAGCTGAACCCCAGAACAGGGACCTGTGGGGACAAACTGCCCTGCCCTGCTGCTGCAGCATCCTCAGCCAGGTGAGCCCTGTTCTCCAGGGCTGGGGCACAGCAGGGAAGGCAGAGCAGCCCAGCTGGGTGAGGATGGGTCCCAGCTCAGGTACCTGAGCCCTGGAGGGTTTTCCCCAGGTGCTGAAGTGGCTCTTTCCCAGGTGGCAGCACAGAGGTGCACACTGCAGAGACCCTTATAAACCCATCCTGCAGCTGATTCTCGAGGCAGAACCTCTCCAACGTCCCCCCTGTCATTCTGTGGGAGTTCTCTGAGTTTGGCCTTTCCTGCCTGGGTGGGTTATGAAGGTAAATATCTCTGCACAGCTGGGATTGTGTGTGTGCTCCCCTCAGCCAGGGCTCGGCTCCCAAACTGTGCCACTGAGATGATTTCCCTGCAATGACACAGATACAAAAGGGGAAATTTTTATTTTCTGCTCTGTTTTTGGGCCCAAGGCACACTGGGCACAGCCATCCTCCTTCTCCCCACAAACAACAACAGTTGTTCTGACAATCGAGCATTTTCTCCCTCTCCCATCCTATGAAGCAGCACAGATTTAGTTGTTGTTTTGGTTGGGTTCATTTCATCTTACCTTTTTTTTTTTCTCCTGTCTTNCAGGTGCTGAAGTGGCTCTTTCCCAGGTGGCAGCACAGAGGTGCACACTGCAGAGACCCTTATAAACCCATCCTGCAGCTGATTCTCGAGGCAGAACCTCTCCAACGTCCCCCCTGTCATTCTGTGGGAGTTCTCTGAGTTTGGCCTTTCCTGCCTGGGTGGGTTATGAAGGTAAATATCTCTGCACAGCTGGGATTGTGTGTGTGCTCCCCTCAGCCAGGACTCGGCTTCCAGCTCAGATGTGGCTCCCAAACTGTGCCCCTGAGATGATTTCCCTGCAATGACACAGATACAAAAGGGGAAATTTTTATTTTCTGCTCTGTTTTTGGGCCCAAGGCACACTGGGCACAGCCATCCTCCTTCTCCCCACAAACAACAACAGTTGTTCTGACAATCGAGCATTTTCTCCCTCTCCCATCCTATGAAGCAGCACAGATTTAGTTGTTGTTTTGGTTGGGTTCATTTCATCTTACCTTTTTTTTTTTCTCCTGTCTTGAAAATTCCATTTATAGAGTGGCTGGCACAATTCTGCTGCCACTTATCACGATGTAGCTGAGCTGATGGCACATTCACAGGGCTCAGTGCACGCTGAGAGGATGGAGAACAAAATACTTGTGATGGGTCCTTGGTCTCTCTTAACCCCAAAGAGCCCTTGTGGATAAATTCTGGGTTTGTGGGAGTGGGAGGGGGAGCACTTTGCTGGTCAGGGAAAGTGGAAGGAAATCAAAGCTGCATTTCAGAGCCAATGTCCCAATGTGGGATCTCAGATTGCAGTTTCTGCTCACACACGTGGTCATCTCCATCCCCATGGAGCAGCAGCTGATGGATGCAAGAGTTGCTGTAATTGGATTCTCTTACTGTTACTGGTCATGAATTTAATTGAAATTCTGGTCTTTTTAATAATTATTGAGAAATCATCCTTTCCCCCTCCCCCCTGTTATTGATGCTTCTAATGTGAACACGATGTTCATGTAAAAATTGAATTTAAAACTCCTCTTTCTGGAGCATGTCTGAGTTAATCAGTTAAAACTCTCCTTTCAAGCTGAGCAGAAGAAAATACTCTGCTCTTTAAGGGTAAAGCTCTGTCCAGCACTGAAGAATTAACAACCTAAAGGCTCTCAGACAAGTGGAAGAATGAAGGGAAAGAAGGCATTTAGGGGCTGGAAATAGGTGATCCCCTTGAACCCAAATCATTCTGTGATTCTGTGACCTCAAAAACAGTGGCAAGGATCTCTAGGAAACACTGAAATGAATTTTTGTTTTATTGTGCTCCTGATTTTGAGCTGGAGAGGCAGAATGTGCTGAATGACAGGCTGGGGCTGGGGATCATCGTGGGGCTGTTTCATGTGTGAGCACCCTGGGAAGGAGGAGGGAAATGGGAAGGTTTAGCCGGGAGAAGTGGCAAAAAAATGGATAAAGGGGAAAAAACAACAATTGTAACGCGAATTTCTTGGATGCTTTTTGTGCCGCTGGCAAAAGGGCGAGCGGAGTCATCTGTCAGGTGTGACAGTGAACGATCTCATCCCGCTGCAGGGACATTGGGACCCGCTCTGTGACACGGCCCCCGGGCCGGGCAAAGCCGGGATCGGGCTGTAAATGCAAATGAGGGGCGGCAATTAGCGGGAGCCGCGGCAGATCCGCGCTGCGGGAGCACAGGCACTGCCAGAGCCCCGCAGCTCCGGCTCTGCACGCTGCGTTCTGTGCGGAGGGGAGAGAGGGGAGCTCAGGGGGCGGCGCTGGGGCAGGGGCAGCCCGGACCCCATCATTCCCCTGGTCCCGGTTATCCCATCCCGCTGCTGATCCCATCCCGGTGATCTCTTCCCGGTGATCCCAGTGTGGATCCCATCCCGATGCTGATCCCTTCCCAGTGATCCCGGTGCTGCTCCGATTCTGGTGCCGATCCCATCCCGGTGCTGATCCCATCCCGGTATTGATCCCATCCCGGTGATCTCTTCCCGGTGATCCCAGTGTGGATCCCATCCCGGTATTGATCCTATCCCGGTAATCCCATCCCGGTATTGATGCCATCCCGGTATTGATGCCATCCCGGTTATCCCATCCCAGTGATCCCAGTGTGGATCCCATCCCAGTGCCGATCCCATCCCGGTATTGATCCCATCCCGGTGATCTCTTCCCGGTGATCCCAGTGTGGATCCCATCCCGGTATTGATCCCATCCCTCTGCTGATCCCCTCCCGTTGTACATCTCCTCC
>VWYE01002168.1:345512-359623 GCA_013398995.1 Alaudala cheleensis
TCCCGGTGATCCCAGTGTGGATCCCATCCCGGTTATCCCATCCCGGTATTGATCCCATCCTGGTTATCCCATCCCAGTGATCCCAGTGTGGATCCCATCCCGGTGCTGCTCCCCTCCCTCTGCAGTGTCTCACACGTGGGGTAGTTCCCTTCCATTGAAATGCCTTCCTGGCCCTGCTTTTGATTCCAAATCTCATCTGAAAATCTCTTTTATTACCTGTTTAATTTCCTTTTGTTCCTTCCCCCCCTCTCACCCTGTTTTTGCTACCATTGTGCTGACTTTGTGACTCTGTTATTTGAGTATGATGAACATTTTAGGTAGGATTTTATGAGATCCATGCTTTGGCATGCCTATTAAAAAAAAAAAAAAGCAACTCCCAAACCAGATTTGTGTGTGATATGGCACAACAAAGATTACACTGCATCTAGATTTAAATTAAGACTAAGAACATCAAAATGAACAGGAGGCAGCAAGTGCCAGAGGGGCAGAATGAAAACCCAGCATGGAGAGTGTGAGGTTTATAATGAGAGCACAACTTTATCCTTGTGAACATTATTTGTTATTTCTCCTCTGGCGTTGCCCAGTTTAATAAAATCGTGGAGAACTTGCAACCCTGCACAACCACAGGTTTTTAATGAAAAAAGATGAAAAGAGATCCGAGATCTCTGTACTTGCAATCTCCTTAAGTGAACCTCTGCACATCAGAAACTCTGCCTGCATAAAAACACTGGTGAAAGGTGATTTTTAAAGAAATCCCCATAAAGTTTATTCTTGATTTATTGGCTCTAAACCCAATACTCCCTGTATGCTCTTGGCTTTGTGTTTACAGAGTTTTCCAAGGCCTGGGAACCCCCGAGCCAGGGCCCCTGGGCTGGCTGGGAATGGTCAGGAAGGGGCCACACACAGATTTCCACACTCCCTGTCCCCAGCTCTGCCACCTCTGCCAGCCCCTGCATCCCAAAGGTGCCTGTTCCCCAATAGGAACAGCAAATTCCTGCCTTGAGGAACCTTCCCATGGCTGGAGACTTAAAAACACACATTGAGTCCAGAGAGCTGAGCGTGGGCTGAGCTCCACTGCTCTGGTAGGACCTGCCAGTGGGGTCTGTGTGGGGTTTGCCCATAGGGAAGGGGGTCCCTGGAGCTGGGAGCTCCCAGCTCAGCCATCTCCAGGAGCTCTGCTCTGTCTGTGCTCAAATCCCTGCAGGGCTGNTTCTTGATTTATTGGCTACTAAACCCAATACTCCCTGTATGCTCTTGGCTTTGTGTTTACAGAGTTTTCCAAGGCCTGGGAACCCCTGAGCCCCTGGGCTGGCTGGGAATGGTCAGGAAGGGGCCACACACAGATTTCCACACTCCCTGTCCCAGCTCTGCCACCTCTGCCAGCCCCTGCATCCCAAAGGTGCCTGTTCCCCAATAGGAACAGCAAATTCCTGCCTTGAGGAACCTTCCCATGGCTGGAGACTTAAAAACACACATTGAGTCCAGAGAGCTGAGTGTGGGCTGAGCTCCAGGAGGGAACTGCTCTGCTGGACCTGCCAGTGGGGTCTGTGTGGGGTTTGTCCAGAGGGAAGGGGGTCCCTGGAACTGGGAGCTCCCAGCTCAGCCATCTCCAGGAGCTCTGCTCTGTCTGTGCTCAAATCCCTGCAGGGCTGGGGGTGATTCCCAGCTCTGCTGGAGCCCTTGGGTTCAGCATCCTTTGGATGTTTCAGTGAGGACAGGGCAGGTGTCAGAGCCCCTGAGGCCTCCCCAGCACAGGGAGCTCCTGGAGCCAGAGCTGGGACCTCCCAGCACTTCCCACTCTGCTCCCTGCCTGGCCAAGCTCACTGAACCCCTAAATTAGATCCCAAACCTGCGAGGCAGAAGTGTGGAAGTGATGTCTGAAGGTGCACATTGCCATTTTCCAGGTGTGATTCATGGGGGTGCTGCCTGGGGAATGTTCACATCCCACTGGAACAAACCCAGCCACGATGGCACAGTTTATTAGGCCAGAGGCAAATGTGAATGATGAAAGGCTGCTGTGTAAAACTGCATTAAACACGTCCCATTACATGGTGCAAACCACATCATGTGGCTGCTTAAACATAATGCTCCCTTCATTCCTCCAATTCCTTGGTGGTTTAAATCTCTATATTTAATGAGATAGGAAAATAATAAAATATTAATTGCACTTGTGCATGCCAATGTTCTGTTATCAATATAAAAACCAGAGATAAGACAATGTGTCCAGGAGGGCTGTAGGTCTCTAAATACCTGTTGTCAGGAAGGGAGAATCTCTTTGGGCCACTTTGGTGTTTGCAGGTTTTCCAGCACTCTGTGGGGCAGGGATCAGCCCTGCAGGGCTCAGGGGGCACTGCCAGGGCCTGCCTGGGGAGGGGTTGATGCTGGCTGAGCTCTCTGTGCTCTCCCTGCTGCCTTTCCCTGTGCAGGCACAGCTCAGAGAGCAGAGCACTCCTGTGCCTCTCCTCGGTGCTTCTCATCTCTTGCTCCTCTCCGAGTTTGTGAGAAGCAGAGGAAGAGAAGCCTCGAAGAGCACAAACAGTAGGTGGGTTTGTTCTGACTTGCTGTTTAAAAACGGGAGTTGGGAAGGAAATTGATTTCCCATCCCCCCCAAAAAAAATATTTTTGCTGTGGCATAGGAAATGTCTGAGCTGTGCTGGAGGTGAGGCTGGAGCCTTGCAAAGCTCTGGGGGAGACCCAACTGCTCTGCTCTGGTTCCTTCCAGGGTGTGGGCATCCCTCTGGGCTGATCCAGAGAGAAAAGGGGTCTGGAGGTGTGTGCAGACACCCCTGGGCAGCAGAGCAGACACGGCACAAGCCCTGAATTCTCTGGAAATCCTCCCAGGCTCTGAAATGTTTCCAGGTAATCCCTCTTCACAAACAGATCCATTCCTCTGGTTTTTGAGAAATTGGCATTTTCTGAGGGTCGGGGTTTTTTTTCCCAACTAGAGCCAAGGCAATCAAATCCTGTTGTCATGCCAGAGCAGAGAGACTCATTTTGAAGAGAGATATATTATTTGTGGGGAGAAAAGTGTTGCCATTTATTGTCACTATTGATGGTGCTCTCAGATCCTGGTCCTTGTTAGTGTGTGTTCAGTGGAAGGCATCAGGCAGCTCCAGTGATAAACCATTGATCTCAAACCATGGCAGGGCACAGCCAAAGCAGCTCAGAACATAACTCACAGCTCCAATTAAAAATATTTACTGCGCTGTACTTCCTATGTGAAGTTTAAACACAGCCTTTTCATCTTCTCAGGGCTCTGTTTTGCATAAATCTGATTAACAATTCGCAGTTCCCAAAGGCAGGGAACGGCAGGGATGGATGGAATGTGCTGGAAGGGCTTTGGAGGCATCACAGGTCTGTTCATTTGTCCACATCTGCTCTTACCCCGCACTCTCGTTTTTCTGAGAATTTGGGGACTTTGGTGAATACCCAGAATCTCCTGGTTGGGAGGGACCCCCAGGGGTCTTTAATCCAACCCTGGCCCTGCACAGACCCCAGTGATCCCACCCTGTGCCCGGGGGCATTGTCCAGGCATTGTCTAAACGTTGTCCAAACGCTCCTGGAGCTGTGGAATTCCGAGCCCAGGAGTGGCAGAGGGGAGCAGGGAGGAGCAGAGGGTTCATCCACATCTCCCCTTCTGGGCCAATCCCTCCTGCACCTCGTGAGGAAATGGCTTTTCAGGGGAATTGGCTCTGAAATGAGGAATTAATTAATTCCCACCACGGCACCCGTGGCCCTGGCAGCTCCTGTTTGGGACAGGGCCGTGTCCCCGAGGGTGGAGAGGAGGGGTCGTGCCTTTCCTCCCAGATGTTCCCCATCTGGAAGGGGATGGGGTCTGAGCCCTGACCTGAGGAAGCTTTAGCACAGAACCTGTCACAGGGACCCTGGATTCACACCCCCTTGCATTTGAAGAGCTCTTTAAGGTTCTGTCCAAAATGTCAGAAACATTTCCAAGAACTGTGAACCTGAAGGCGTTTTTCAAACCTTGGCTGGCACAAATCACAGCAAAACTTCCTGGAAGTTTTAGCAACAGCTGAAGGAGCCTGAGGGCAGCGCTGCCTTCAGCCTTGGCTGGATCCAGATTAGACTTGGAAAACAAATTGCCCTTCACTTTAATCCCTTTGTGTTTGATGGATGCAAATCCCTTTCAGGTCCTTTTTCTCAGGTGTAATTGCACTTTCACCTTGGTGTGAACCCCTGGCTCTGCCTTTGCTCAGCTCTCCCTGTCACCCAGAGGGTCACACAGGGATCCCTGTCCCAGCTCCTCTCCTGCCTCCCTCACTGTGTGGGGCTGGGAAGATCCAGCAGGGACACAGGGATTCCGTGGGGCTCAGGGGGAATTTGCTGCCTCTTTGCCCGTGAGATGTTCACCAGGGGCTCCAGGAAGGAATTTTCAGAGGCTGATTTTGCCCAGCTCCTCTCTCAGTATTTCTGTGCACCTCCCATTATAGTCATTAGGCTTGTGTGGCTGTTCAACCCCTACATGCTCCACATTTGTGTTTTCCTCCTACCTCCTCAAAAATAGACATTTCAGCGATCTGCAGCATCACATTTGTTGCTGTGGAGACGATTGTGATGTTGCCAATGGAGATGAGACTTCACTGACAAGCTCCAAAGAAGGACAGGGACGTGAAGTGGGGCTCTGCTCCCCCTCCTGCCCCATCCCTGCTCACCCCCTTCTCCTCCCTCTTCCCCCTGCTGCGTCTCCAAGTGATGCTCAGATCTCTCCTTTGCCTCAACCTGAGCCGTGTTTTGGCATCGAGAAGTGCTTGTAGCAGATGCAAATTGCCTCTAATTAGGGGTAGAACTCGGGGCTGGCGTAATGATTTGTGGATTCTTGCCACACTCTTTTTACAACTTCACCGCCACCCTTCGGGCTGTAATTGTGTAGGAAGAATCCACCAGAGGTACAAGCACGGATAAATCGTCTAATAGTCAGGGAAAATGGCAGTAATTTCCTGGTTCCTTGCGTGGGCAATCCCCAAGCAAAGTGACAGGTTGGAGGGAGGCAAGGGAAGAGGGACGGGCAGAGTGACAAGCCATTATTGCTCCCGCTGAACGTCTGGCAGGAGCACAAACGCTGCTCCCCACCCTGCTGCTACCCCTCGGTGTTCCTGATGAAAATCGGTGAGCTGCCGACAGCAGGGCTGGCTTGAGAGAGGAGGGAAAAGCAGCCGAGAGGAGGGAAAAGCAGCCGAGAGGAGGGTTTGGCCCCGCGGGGTGGTGGCAGAGCCGTGGGTGGTTCTGCCCAGCAAAAGCTGCTCCCGCTGGGGAAGGATCCGAGCTCTGGTGATGCTCAGGGGGCAGCTGCTCTGGGGAGCAAAAACCCCTCTCCACGGAGCAGCAGTGCAGGTTTTCCTCTGTAAAGTTTGGTAGAAAATTCCCAACCAAATGAGCTGTTTTGCCCCTGGGGAGGAGGGGAGCGCTCAGGGAATTTCAGTGTTTCTCCCTGGCAGCCTCTCAGGCTGCCTCAGAAGTGGTTTGTGCTGTGATGGTAATTGGGTTTCAGCTGATTGCAGCAAAACTATGAATCAACTGCAGCCCGTTTTTAATAATGAAAAACTCAAGCATAATCAGAAATATATTCACAGTGCTACAGCTTTCAGTGATTATATGCAGCAACTGGTGCCTGCGGCCTCTTGTTGGACTCGTATTTTCTATCTTGCCTTTTTTATTTTAAAATATAAGCATCAGGAAAGAACCCAATATTCAGAGCAGTTGTTTTGGCGTGAGCTGGAGCTGAATGCAAGGATTACAGAGCTCTTTGCTGTGCTCCAGTGCAGCCTCATTCCTGGTGCCCTGCTGGGGGAGGATTCCTGTCCCTGCCCCAGGCCCAGGCAATCAGCAGCAGCAGCACAGGATTTGGCAAGCCCAGGACGTGCTCCTGGGATCATTTGTGAAAGTGGTGCAGAAACCTCGAGTGCTGAAAGGGGAGAGTGGATTTTACCTCTCCCGGGTGCAGGAAGACACACGAGTGCAGCACTGACAGGAGGATAAGTTACTATGGTGATGCAGGCTGTAAAACAGATGGAAATAAATATATGTATAATGTCTTTTAGGGATGATCTGACAGCAGAGGGGTGACCCGTTTCCGTGGGACCTGGTGGAGGTTCGGAGTGTGCTCACAGTGATTCCCGGGCAGTCAGTGATGGATGAGGGACCGTGTTTGCTGTCAGTCAGAGCAGGTGCCTGTGCTGCTGCAGCAGCTCCTGAACCTCTCCTTTCTCCCCCATTCCCTGCAGGCCCTGCACCCTGGGGCATGAACTCCCCATCCTTTCCTCGCCTCCTGCCTGCAGAGCCCGGGCTTTGCTGGGACAAACGACAGGGACAGGACCGGGGCAGAGCTTTGGGTTCCTCACAGCCCATCTCCTGCAGCCCCCGGCTCTGGATGCCTCAGCTTCAAACATTTTCTGTGGGGTAAAAAGGGATTCCGTGTCCCTGCTTCCTCCACCTCTCCCTGCCCGCAGGTCCCTGGATCGTTTCCAGCCGACCCTCGGTAATGGTTTGTTTTTCTCCTTCCATAATCTCCCCACAGCCCGAGGCAGCTCGGCCACTCGCGCTCTCTGTCCCTTATCTCCATCAGTAAAATGCCAAAGTGAGTTACGGCGGGAGTTTTGACAGCACCGAGGGTAATGTGATGATTACGTAGATTTATTTCGAAGCCTTTTTCTTTGCTTTCAGAATTTTGTCCGTGACTCGTGTTGGTTCCCAAGATGTGATTGCAGAAGTTCCCAGAGCAGTGGCCTGTGTGCGTTTGGGACGGGCTCGGGGTCATTTAAAGGGGATCTCTCAAACGGGGAGGTAAAGGTCGAGTCTCCGGTGAGACGGGAGGAGTTTATTTTCCTCCGGTTCTCATTTCCCTGCCCCTGCCGCTCTCCAGGAGCTGCCGGCAGCGATGCTGAGCTGCTCCTCGGGGCAGCCTGCAGGGATCTGCTCCCCGGGCCGGCCCCGCAGCGCTGGGAGCGTGGAAAAGCTGCTTTTGTGGGGAGAATCCAGAGGGATGACTCGAGGTGCAGGGCAGGAGCGGAGTGGGGCTGTTCTGCCACACCTGACACAGGTTTGCAGGGGCTGGGGGGGAGCAGGGAGCGATTCCCAGCACCCTCACACCCAGGGCTCTGCCCCTCATCCCCCCTCAGCTTCCTCCATGAGAAAACAACACTTTTTGGGAAAGTGGCTGGTCTGAGGGAGCTCCCAAAGTGCTGAACCCCAGCCCCGCTGCTCCAAATATTTGGGAAAGGCGAATATTGATCTGTGCATATAATCTGGGGATTTATTTCCCCACTCAGGACTTTGTTCTCCCAGGAGAGCCCCCGGTGGGCTGTGCCACCAACATTTTGTGGCAGTGCTGCAATTCAGGTGCCCTCTGCCTGCAGGTGCCAGCAGGGCTGGCTCTGCCCCTCTGTGCTGCCCTGGGGACACCTTCAGAGTGTGCCACCAGCCCAGGGAGGATCCAGCCGTGCCCCAGCAGAGCAGGGATCCAGCTGTGCCCCAGGGCAGGGATCCAGCTGTGTCCCTGCACGGATCCAGCTGTGTCCCAGCAGGGCACAGCCTGGCTGGCTCCTGGTGCTCCTCCAGCTGCTGTGGCTGGGCACACGGTGGGTGTTTGGGCTCACCCAGAGCTGCTGTGGCCGGAGCCAATTCAGTGCAGATTTCTCCCTGCACTGGCGCTCCTCGGGCAGATGAATCAGAGGGAGATTTGCATTCCCTCAATTTGGCTGTACCCAGCCCCTGTGCGTGCCGGTGTTTGTGGTTTGCGCTGAGGGAGGTGTGGAACATTCTGGGTTGAGCAGGACCCCTCGTGGCCACTCCATCGAAATCTGCCGTTCCCAAACCCCGCTCAGCCTCCCCTGGGAAGGCTTTTCCAGTTGTGCCACCAAAATTTGAAAAGTGCATGAAAATATCCCAAATACCCCGAGTTCATAGCTCAGCTCCCCTGGTGAAAAGCTGCTCTGGTGTAATTGCATCAGCCTGGACCCACAAACCAACTCAACCAGCAGAGTTTCCTCTGCAATCAGCCTCTAAATCTCTCTAATGCTGTGTTTGCAAACTGTCCATTAGTGTTTGTTCCCATATCTGCCATTAAATGTAATTACTGGAGATTAAACCTCCCACAGGCAGCGGGGTCCTGCCCTGGGGCTGCTCTGGGAGGGCTGGGGCTGTCCTGGGGACCCTGCCCTGGGCACAGCCTGTTCCTGCCACAAAACTGGCTGTTCCTCAAGCCCCTGCTCTCTGCTGCTCTCCCCCAGCACGGAGCAGGGTTTGGGTTCTGCTGGAAGCACAGGAGGAACCAAATCCTGGAGCTCTTATCCCGCATCTCCACCTGTACCAAGGTTTTCTCTCCCGATCTGATTTCATTTGCAGCCCTGAGAGCCAAAGGAAGCTCACAGGGCTCTGGGTTGTTTTTGAGGAAATGAATTCCCATTTTCACCCCCGTTCCCTGCTGTGATCTGAAGTTATTTAGGCAAAGGCAGAAGAACTGGCAGTGTTTGGGTGCACCAGGAATTGACTCCACTAAAATGAAAGTGAACCTTTCCAACTGGAGCAAAGCAAGCTCTGTTCCTGCAGGTGGCTTTGCTGCTGCTGTTTGCCTCCCTGGCAGGAGGGGCTGAGGGTGGCAGGGTGCCTGGCACAGCCTGGCAGCTGGGGAAGCACCACTGTCCTGCCTCTGAGGCACCAGGCCCTAAAGAAGACGTTAACGAAGCTTGAAATCACATTTGCATTGCAAATGATACAATTTGTTCAGGCTTTATAGGGAATTAATTTGAGCTGTTTGCTGCTTTGTTCCAATTGTGCATGTGAATAACGCTGCAGTGAGGTGGCTCAGCGTGGTGGAGATCTTAGTCACAAACAAGGCAGGGGAAATTAAAAATACGCTGAACAGATCAGCTCTTCAACTGCCTCACGTCTTTTTTATCAGCCACCTTCAAATGATCAGGCCACAGAGGAGTCCTGCTCTCCCTCAGAGCCTGAAGGGTCGAGCTGCTCAGTTCCAGGCAGATGTTTAATTACAGCTCCATTAGAGATTACCTGAGGGGTTCAAGCACTTCATGAGCTCTCTTGGGTAGAATTTAGGAGCAGGTGAGTTTTTGGCAGGCTGAGGCTGTGAGCAGGTTCTCCCTCTCAGTGCGTGGGCAAAGCTCCTGTCTGCTCCTCAGAAGTTGTAATTCCATCTCAGATTTCCTTGTGGGCATGTGGGAAAGCTCAGGGTGATGACTGGGTCATGTCCCCAGCNTTGTGGCAGTGCTGCAATTCAGGTGCCCTCTGCCTGCAGGTGCCAGCAGGGCTGGCTCTGCCCCTCTGTGCTGCCCTGGGGACACCTTCAGAGTGTGCCACCAGCCCAGGGAGGGGCCTGGCTGAGCCCAGAACCCGGCAGGGATCCAGCTGTGTCCCGGAGCAGGGATCCAGCTGTGTCCCAGCAGAGCAGGGATCCAGCCGTGTCCTAGGGCAGGGATCCAGCTGTGCCCCAGGGCAGGGATCCAGCTGTGTCCCTGCAGGGATCCAGCTGTGTCCCAGCCGGGCACAGCCTGGCTGGCTCCTGGTGCTCCTCCAGCTGCTGTCTGGGCACACGGTGGGTGTTTGGGCTCACCCAGAGCTGCTGTGGCCGGAGCCAATTCTCAGATTTATCCCTGCACTGGCGCTCCTCGGGCAGATGAATCAGAGGGAGATTTGCATTCCCTCAGTTTGGCGTGTGCCTCTCAGTACCCAGCCCCTGTGCGTGCCGGTGTTTGTGGTTTGTCGCGCTGAGCTGAGGGAGGTGTGGAACATTCTGGGTTGAGCAGGACCCCTCGTGGCCACTCCATCGAAATCTGCCGTTCCCAAACCCCGCTCAGCCTCCCCTGGGAAGGCTTTTCCAGTTGTGCCACCAAAATTTGAAAAGTGCATGAAAATATCCCAAATACCCCGAGTTCATAGCTCAGCTCNGTTTGCTGGACAGGGAAGGCTTCTCCAGTTGTGGCATCAAAGTTTGAAAAGTGCATGAAAACATCCCAATTACCCCGAGTTCATAGCTCAGCTCCCCTGGTGAAAAGCTGCTCTGGTGTAATTGCATCAGCCTGGACCCACAAACCAACTCAACCAGCAGAGTTTCCTCTGCAATCAGCCTCTAAATCTCTCTAATGCTGTGTTTGCAAACTGTCCATTAGTGTTTGTTCCCATATCTGCCATTAAATGTAATTACTGGAGATTAAACCTCCCACAGGCAGCGGGGTCCTGCCCTGGAGCTGCTCTGGGAGGGCTGGGGCTGTCCTGGGGACCCTGCCCTGGGCACAGCCTGTTCCTGCCACAAAACTGGCTGTTCCTCAAGCCCCTGCTCTCTGCTGCTCTCCCCCAGCACGGAGCAGGGTTTGGGTTCTGCTGGAAGCACAGGAGGAACCAAATCCTGGAGCTCTTATCCCGCATCTCCACCTGTACCAAGGTTTTCTCTCCCGATCTGATTTCATTTGCAGCCCTGGGAGTCACAGGAAGCTCACAGGGCTCTGGGTTGCTTTTGAGGAAATGAATTCCCATTTTCACCCCCGTTCCCTGCTGTGATCTGAAGTTATTTAGGCAAAGGCAGAAGAACTGGCCGTGTTTGGGTGCACCAGGAATTGACTCCACTAAAATGAAAGTGAACCTTTCAAACAGGAGCAAAGCAAGCTCTGTTCCTGCAGGTGGCTTTGCTGCTGCTGTTTGCCTCCCTGGCAGGAGGGGCTGAGGGTGGCAGGGTGCCTGGCACAGCCTGGCAGCTGGGGAAGCATCACTGTCCTGCCTCTGAGGCACCAGGCCCTAAAGAAGACGTAAACGAAGCTTGAAATCACATTTGCATTGCAAATGACACAATTTGTTCAGGCTTTATAGGGAATTAATTTGAGCTGTTTGCTGCTTTGTTCCAATTGTGCATGTGAATAACGCTGCAGTGAGGTGGCTCAGCGTGGTGGAGATCTTAGTCACAAACAAGGCAGGGGAAATTAAAAATACGCTGAACAGATCAGCTCTTCAACTGCCTCACGTCTTTTTTATCAGCCACCTTCAAATGATCAGGCCACAGAGGAGTCCTGCTCTCCCTCAGAGCCTGAAGGGTCGAGCTGCTCCGTTCCAGGCAGATGTTTAATTACAGCTCCATTAGAGATTACCTGAGGGGTTCAAGCACTTCATGAGCTCTCTTGGGTAGAGTTTAGGAGCAGGTGAGTTTTTGGCAGGCTGAGGCTGTGAGCAGGTTCTCCCTCTCAGTGCGTGGGCAAAGCTCCTGTCTGCTCCTCAGAAGTTGTAATTCCATCTCAGATTTCCTTGTGGGCATGTGGGAAAGCTCAGGGTGATGACTGGGTCATGTCCCCAGCACTCCCAGTGTTACTGATATTGATATAATTCTTTGAGAAGCTGAGATCTGAAAAGGTTGCTGAGGATGCAGGAGCCACTTCCACAGTTCCTGATGAGGAGTGTTACAGTTCAGGGCATATTTCATGAACTGCTGCAGGAGGGATGTGAGCTCAGGTGCTGAGATGGGCAGGAAGGTTTCCAGAGGGGGAGAGGCACAGCTGGAACTCTCCCAGTTGGACTGGAACATCTGGAACTCTCTCAGTTGAACTGGAACAGCTGGAATCTCTTAGTGACCCTCAGCACAGGGAGTTGCTCCTCTCTCCACCAGAGCAGTGGATCCTTGGTGCAGACAGGAGAAAAGCAGCCCAGGTGATCTCAGGTCAGCATCTCACCTGCTGAAATGCTGCATTTTTATCTTTCCCCTATTACTTGCGTGGGTTTTTTCCTTTCAGTGCTGTTATTTAGGATTTTTGTTGAAGTGTGAGCTCTGTGCTGCCTCAGCCTGACAGTAGAAACACCTCAAGGCTTTCCTGTGATTCAGCTGAGTAACTGTGTGGTAACTGTTGGAAAAGTTGTTTTCAAAAGGGTTCAAAGAGAATCTATTTCATTTACCCCTGCAGGAGGGAGCTGATTCCAGCTGATTTCAGGTATCTCCATCTTCCAGCAGCTGTAACAAGAACAGGCCCTGAGTCTGTGCCCTTCCCAAACTGCTGCCTGTGTGGCTCAATTGGCATTTCCAGGACTTTCTGAAGAGATTTTTGGGAAGTGTGGAGCAGTTTAACTTCCTCTGCATACCCAGACATTGGTTTTTCTGGCTCTCTGCAAACAGAGGCTTCAGGAAGGTCCCATCTACAAATTACTGAACTTCCAAATGCTCATTAAATCCCTGCTCCTGCTGCAGGCTCTGCACATACAGAATTCTGGAAGGGAGGCAGGAGGAGAACAGGATAGAAATGGCTTTTCCTGCCCAGTGCTGCAGCCTGGGATGTGGTTCTGTCTGGGCAGGCTCTGTCCCTCACCCCTGGGGTCCCTGCAGTGCCCAGGAGAGCTGAGGCAGCTCCAGCAGCCCAAAATCGAGTCAGAGCAAAGCCTAATTAGCAGAAGGGCTGATGGGCAGCACTAATGAGGAATTCCCCTTCAGTGCAGTTTGATCAGAGCACTCTGAAGGGAGCCCTGCACTCACGTGGCTGAGGGCAGAGTGATGGTGATGCCTGATCCAAACCACACTTTCCACCAGCTCAATCTTTGCTTTATTTCCCCCTCCATGGTTTTAGCAGGGAAAAGGAAAGAAGAATTGCTGTCATCAAAGGCTCATCTGCTCCCCATTACGGTGACATTTAAGGATTGCACACATTAAAACGCTCCTGTGCACCACAGAGAGGCACAGGGAAAAGCAGGGATTTATCACAAACGGGAGGTTCTGTAATTCAGCCACCCTGGGGTGGGTGTGAGGCAGGGCTGGGAGGGAGAATGAGCTCCTGCATCCCACCCTCCCTCAGCACAGAGCCAGGGAACCAGGAGATGTTCTGTCAGAACACCCCTCACCCTCTGTGTCCTCCAGAGGAAAGAGAAAGGTGTTTGTGTTTCCAGCCCCACCTCGGTGGGTTGTGCTCCCTGCAGGGATAAATCCAACAGGATTCACCTGGGCCAGGTGAGCAGTGGCCTGCACTGGAATGCAGTTGTTAACTGTGGGTGCTGAAATGGAGAGTCCAGGCAGCAGCAGCAGAATTGGTGGGAAATCAAGTCCCAGAACTTTCTCTCACTGCTCTGAGAAATTGTGAGGAGGAATCAGAACAGTCCTTGAAGGTGAAAAGGAGCCTCCACAGGTGCTGTTTTTTCACCTTGTTGTTTACTTGTACAAATGTTCAGGGATGCTGTTCTGAGTGTCCAATCAGGGCTCTTTTCTCAGAACTGTCTATAGAAAGGCTGGTGAAGGATGCAGATTGCTTTTCTGGACTGGCACAGTCCATGTTGTTGTATTTCTCAGCTGTCTGTAATTCCACAGTGACAGGGAAGAACCTTTTGTTTAAATTAGGAAACCAAATTCCTCCTGGGCACCTCCCAGCCACTGGAACCTTGGAGGAGCAGCACTTTTTGAGAGATGCAGGTGACAGACACAGAGCTGAGTGTGCCCGTGCTGGCTCTGCTGAGGGGCTCCCGTGGCTCTATAGGAAGGTATTTTTAGTATTTTATTAATATCTTTGTCCATCAAAGTTTAAAAGTTATTTTTATTGGAAAACCACCCTATGCTAAACATTTGAAGCTTTCACAGCAAGTAATAGTGTGCATATTGCTACTGCTATTTAAAAACAAATTGCTAAGATTTATTGGAGAACTGTAAATATTAAAGGCCAGATTTGTCCTGTCTCACCATGCAAGCCTCATTAAATCTGTGATCAGAATCTGATCCAATAAAGAAACTTTCCTCCACTGATCCTGAGCACACCTTTTAAGACAATTAACTTGGCTGAGTGCTCTGATTTGATCTTAAACAGGAACATGTTCTTTGAAAACGATTTATTGCCTCCTTTTGAATCAATAGTGCTGTTAAAGGAACACTGGGAAAGAAAAGCACAAATGTCATCCGAGGTAAAGCAGTGAAACGAGACAGTGAATTGAACAGAAAAATGAAGGAATGAGAATTGACAGTGCCAGTCCCAGCCAAGGCCTGGGCTCTGCTGCAGACACGGAGAAGTTGCAGTTTTTAATCAGAACTGAAAAGCTGCAGGACTCAGCAGAGCCTGGGAGGAGGCAGCGAGGGGAGGGGAATCTCCTGGCAACTGCTGAGTCCAGCTATGCTAAACATTTGAAGCTTT
>VWYE01002169.1:0-27153 GCA_013398995.1 Alaudala cheleensis
AAAGAGTGTCTGGCCTGCTTTCCACCTAAATAAAGAGCACAAGACAAAAATTACACACCCTGAAGCATTTCAGCTGCAGGTGTCTGTACCTTAATCTCCCTACCTCTGTTTTCATTAGTGGGTAAATTGCCTTAGCACTGGCAAGAATCTCTTCCTCTTCTTCTCATGCCTCAGGATGTAAAGCAGCATTTATTGACAAACAAGCCATACCCAGAAAACTCAATTTCTGAGCAAAAGGAAATTCTTTATTACCATATCTCTGATAAATAAACATGAAATGATTCATCCCCTTCCTGCCACCATAACTCACAAAAAATGCTGCTTGCAAAGGGTGCTGACACAGCAGCTCAGTACAGGCTGGACTAGAAAAACAGGAGAGTAGATGGATGAAAAGATGGTTTAGAAATGCAAAGTGGTGAGCAACCAGCGTAAAAATCTTTTCCCTGAAGTGCTGGAAGGAAATTTCTCTAAGTGCTTGGGTAGCTTCAGCTCTGCTCAGATGAGTAAGTGGTGGAACTTTAGAGGAGTGTCTTTATATTTTTATGACATGTTTTCCTGGTTACTCCACAGGCTGAGTCCACCCACTTTGCCACCTTCTCTGCAGTGTCCATGGAAACACTGGGGTAAAGCCAGAAATGAATTCTGTGGGCCCAAAAAGCCAAATTGTTTTTATTGGCAATGCAGGATCCCCTGCTAACTTCATCTGACCCTTCAGGTGAGAGGTTCCAATCCTTACACAGGATGTGCAGCCTGGAAAAGGCTGAACCATCCTAGTCTGAGGCAGTGTGAACAAGGCCATTATTTCTGCCTAAAAGAAGTTGTGAGCTAAAGAAATCTGATGCAGAGAGTTGCTCTGGAAAGGGATTTTGACTGATAGTCAGCCAGGCCACAGGAAATCAGACAAGCAATCCTGGCTGAGCCACAGTAGGCCCTCCAGCATGTGTTTTAATTAGGTACTGCCCGAGTGAAGCATTGTTCTGTAAAATTTCAGACCCTTTGAAACTGCTGAGGCTGACTGCTGCAATATTTAGAGGAGCATTAGCATGAGTGACTAGCAGGTCCTCCAGCTCTCCTGCCTGCAAGAGCTCTCATGTACAATAAGGCAGCACAAACAGCTTTGATTCTCACCCTGGGAGCCAGATGTTCATCACAGGGAAGTGTTGCCAAAGGTGGCACTAATTAATTGCTGTGAACGAGATTTCAGAAATCAAATGCTCTCATGCCTAAAGCTGGTGCCTCTCACTGAGGATTTAAGGGTGTGGGGCCAGAGCATCAGTCACTGTGAACTGTCCTAATCCTGTGGCAATGAGGAACAGCAAAGTGTAGGGCAAGTTTTAACTCCTGCAGGGTGATTTCTTCTGTCCCTAAGGATTGGGTGAGACTCATGGGATTCACCCAATCTCAGTTATCTACAATTCCCATCTGAACTCACTGTTTTCAGCTTCTTTCACAGGCAAGGGAAGGAACAGATAGAAGTGGGATGTGAGTCCTCAGATGGGCCATGGAGTTGAGGGTGTTGTGGAGTGAAGCTGGGCTGCTCTGACTGGGCTGCTCATATGTCCACTGACTGCAAAGGGGGAATGGGGATACCTGATCATTTGTAGACACTTCATAAATAATGTCTTTTTTCAGCCCAGTCCCACCTATGATGGTAATTTGTTGAGCCATAAGACATCTTAGGAACTGACATCTCATTTCCTATGTCCTTATTAAAAGTTTAGGGTCCCATGCTGGACTTGTGTGTCCCATACCAGGACATCCTGTGAATGTCTTATGCAGAGACTGAAGTGCTAACAGGAGCCTCTGCTTAGGATTCAGTCTGTGTGCTTACATTTATTTCTATTTCTCAACATCATTTCCAGAGCCCCTGTTTGCCACATGGAGCTTCGTGCTGCTGCTGGCTCCAGTGACTCGCAACACTGAGATGGCTGAAGGGCAAGAAGGGGGAAAAAAAAAAATCATGATGTGCAAGTCCCTTGTTTCTCCTTTCCACCAGAAGATAAATAAGTTATTTGTTTACTCGTCAGTGTCTTGGCAGCAAGGTTTTTGCAAGCAGTTTATATGCCAAGGGAAAATTGCCAAAGCAAACTCTATGGTCATGTTCAGGGTGAGTGTTGAATCTGTGTCCAACCTGAGAGTCCTAAATCACAGGGGTGACTAATTCTCATTTTTTCAGAACATGTTGAACTGGCACAGGTTGCCCAGAGTAGCTGCTCCATCTCTGGAAGTGTCCAAGGCCAGGTTGGATGGACTGGTTTAGTGGAAGTTGTCCCTGCTCATGGCATGGGGTGGAATGAGATGAGCTTTAAGGTCCCTTCAAACTCAAACCATTCTGGGATTCTGTGATGTTTAGTTTTAAGTCTGAAGTAACACAAAATGCATTTGCCTCCATGCTTTGAGTCACTTCAGGCACTCAGAATAGAAAAAAACCTGCAGCAAGCACGATCCAAAATAGAACACAGCTATTCCTGGGAAAAGAGTGATGCTTTTCTTCAGGGATGACACAGCACCATTAGGCTAGAGATAAAGAGAAATAAATTACATTGACAGCTGAATTCTAGACGAGTGGATGTAGAAAATCCCCATTTCATGCATTCTTCCACTTGCTAAGGCTGGTTCTTCTCCCGTGTGTGCCTCCAGTGTGGATTCACTGAAACCCACACGGCTACAGAGCGTAAAATTGGAGTATTATTGCTGTGACTGACAAATGAATATTTGTAAAACTGCTTCTGATTCATTCACCTGCCAACAGCTGAGTCCAATTTCCAATCCTCTCCACTGACACTGACAGTGTCAGGCAAGAATGACGAGAAATACCATGAGCCTTTTTGTTTGTTTGCTGTGCTGTGAGCTTTCAGAGAGCCTGCAAACAGTTTTTGGGGGGAAAAAGAGAAAAAGAAGTGATTTGCAAACCTTTCACTAGAAAAGGTAAGTGAGCAGCATTGTCAGATGATGGCAAGAAATAAAACAAACATTGCATTTGCAAAAACAAAAATTTGCCAAGGAAATTCCTGACATACTGAGTGATAACCCCACACAAGGGAATCCTAGAGTGACTTGGCACATCTGGGGACAGAAATTGCTGTCAGCTCAGCTGATAAAATAATTGAAACCTCAAGGAATTCAGAGCAGCCTTTCAAGGGAAGGATCCTCCCAAAACTTTGTCTGCACTTCAGCAGGAAAGTTTCTTAGGCAATGATGAAGCTTGTCAGAAATGAGAGTGAGCCCCAAGAAACTCCTCTATTTGGCAGAAAAGTACTTTTCTGGTTTCACTGTGTTCCCTAGATCTCCACTGATTACTATATGAGCTCAGCATTAAAATATTGAGACACCCACAGTTATTAATCTCAGTCTACAAGAGAAATCCTGTCCATAGTAACACTTAAATTGCAGGAATAGATTGGGTGTCTGAGCCTCAAGACAGAATAAAAGCTACTCTGGCATGTAAGGGGACATGGCAAGCTGAAGGTGAATAACTTATTTGAGCCCAAAAATCCAGACATAATATTGAACCAGAAAGATCCAGAGAGGAAGGGAAATGGGAGAGAAATAAGTTCTAGGAATTTCTTTGCAAAGCAGTAAATCTTCCAGTTTTGCTTTATGTTCCCAAAAGTATTTTAATATGAGTTCTTTTTATTGAGGCCTCAACAGTCAGCTCTAAATTATTTCAAGCTAAAAGGACTGAGGGTTTAGTCCTTAGGTTGTGTTATTTATTTTATCTTTAAGACTGCTGATATAAAAAAGTCACCCCTTGAAGAGTGAGTGTTGCATGAAGACATTGCCTGTCAAGGGGGAAAACAAATATAAAATTTGGGAAAGAATCCTAAAAACAACATCCTGAAGAAAGAACTTCAGCAGAAAATCCATGAGTCAGATTTCAGTGTAATCACAATCGATTAAAGCTGGATGCAGGAACTATCTCAGTCTTCATTTGACTGTCCAGTGCCAGATCTCTTTCAGTGTGATAAAATACAGGTGAACGCTGCAATCTAAATGCAAAATGCAGGAGATTTTATTTTTTCTGATAAAAGAGTGCAAGAGAGAGGCTGAATCATGCATTTCTCTCTGCTATTTGGAAATCCAAGATATATTTCCATGGAAGTAACTTGAAAATTATTTGGAAATAATCAAGTCGTACAAAGAATCCACCAAAATGTCAGATCTACTTAGAGGTGTGGCTCTACTTACTCAGTGTGGCTTGAAATTCTGACCCCAAATTAGGTGATTCCTCCCATGACACATTTCCCTCCTCCCCCATTTTTAAGGTGAAACATCTCTTGATAATACATTTCACCATGTTTTTAAAATTTATCTCTGAAACTGCTTTGCCAGGGAACTTTGAATGGTGTCCAGGTTGCCAGTTGTCCTTCCCAGCCTGGAGCAAGGCACCTGAAAGCCCCAAATACCTAGATAAGCATCCCCAGATGTGCCAGCATTGCTGTGCCACAGCTGGCTGGGGAAAGGGGAACACCTGGCAGGGCCTGGAGCCTCCAGAACAATTCTCCCAGCCCATATGGGCTCGGTGCTCACTGGGGTTTGTGGTGCCCTTGGGAAGTGAAGATCCAATTGCATCTCCTTGGCAATAGGATGTGCCAAACATTAAGCACCAGGAAAAGCCCTGTGCTGCTCCATGAGAATACAGTGACCACATGAGTTCCACAGTAAAGAAAGCCAGAAGATCTATTTTATGCCAAAGGGGTGATGCTTTCAGCTCATTTTCCTTCTTTCTCCCCACTCCCAAGGGTTATACTACACCCCAGAGACTTCACTATTAGGAACCATTTCAGACAATGGAACTTTCTTTAAATATCACCCTTTTTCCTCATCTTACTCACATCCCTCCTTCCAGTGCAATTGCAAGTACTGACCTACTGAAGAGGAGGAAGCTCTGTGCTTTTGCTTTGTCAGAGTGGTCTGTGTTTTCCTGAGCCGTGCTCGTTACCAACCTTGACCCACCATTATTTCAGGAAACCGTCACATTCATAATTGATAAGAACCCTCCAGCTAACTTTCCTCCCTTGCAGAAATTATCCTGGTTTCAAATGTCATCGTGGCATTCATTCATTCTGCAAGAAGCAGGGGCAGCTCCTCCCATTCCTTCTCCCAGGCTGGCCTTTTCCAGGTCTGGCATGCCCATATCAATTCCCCTGCCACTAAAAACAGAGCTGAAACTGATGCAGTCAGGAGGGAACAGGGCAGCACAACACTTCCAGAGAATTGTAGCTGTTCTGAGCTGTTACATCTCTGAAAGGGGTCTAGCTTTATTAGTTTAGGGGATGAATGAAACATCTGACACATAATTAAAATTGCATTTACTCAGATCCTACACAAGAGGCCTAAAACTTATCCAAGTTCCAAATGGGGACCCAATCTGTCCCCAAATGGGGACCCATAGAAGAGGGCTCTGGAACTCACCTGGAGGGATGTATTTGATATTTTCTGGTGTTTCCCTTTAACTGAAAGACATCTCATCCCTCTGAGAAGTCCTCCAGTGTTTCAGAGTGACAAAGCTGGCACCTGATTCAGCCTGATTTCACCCTTTGGTTACTGATGTCTTGTGTGATGCTTGTGGTTATTATCAAAACTCTTTTTCAAGTTATTTCATTGTATTGTAGAAATTCCTCAGGGTTATGGACACAGCAAGAGCTGGCCATGCCCTTCCTCCAGCAAGGATTCTTTCTGTAGAGCTTCACCACTGAAAGCAGTGAGAATCCTCACACTTGAAGTTCTTTCAGGAGCTTTAAAGAGGAATAAAAATCATCACCAAACAAGCAGAAGGGGGTTATCTTTGTATGGGCATGACCACAAGCCATGTCTGAAAGCCATGTGGGCAAGAACTGAGTGATTGGATCCTTGTTATGATTCCATGAGAAGACTCATGGATCAGGATTGTCTTCTCCTGCATTCCTGAGTCTCTGAGTATTGATCTCAGAGGTCTTGGTATGCTTCCTGAGAGAACAAGGCTTACATTTCTCATGCCTTTTCCACATACAGGTGGATGGGTATCTGTGTCTCTGTTTCCATGTTCACCTTGACCAACCTCACCCATAAATCCAGCCAGTAGGATTCATGATCCTACAAGTTTTATAAAAGGTCATGACTGGGAGAAGAATCCCCTGAATGAAGGAAAAGCTGCAACATGAGCTCTACCCTAAAAGAGTATCCAAAGGGGAGTGACCTTATAAGAACCCAGACAACACAAATCTTCGGTAGGACTTTGCCTAAAACCCAGCTGCAAGGGGGAAAAGCATTGGGCACGAGACTATGGGAATGATTTGTTTAATCCTTAGATAGTCACAATGATGGGGTTGTTTCTGCTCTGTTTCAGTACAACTTTTAAGATTACGAGGCTCTGGACAGCACAATAAACACTGATAAATCATAACAGAAAGTCATGGAAAACCTTCCTGGTTCCAGGGCACTTGGACAGACGTGCACAGGCAGCTCCAGGCCCCTTTCACCAGCTCCCATGAGTTCATGGAATCCTGTCGCGTGTGAGTTTCCAGTCCCGGAGGTGGATGTTTAAATGCAATAAAATTCGAGCCGGATTTATTCCTCCCTTTTGCATTTTCATGAACGAACTCATATTAATTGGAAGCATGCAACTTTGGGATATGGCTTTGTTTTCTTTTAATAATGAAAGGAAACAAATGCTGATGTGCAACAGGCAGAAAATGGAAAACTAGGCAAGCTTAAATATTTACATGTATTCAAACTGTTGAATAACCAGAGGAAAAGGGGAAAATAATGCTGCTTTGTGAGAACTTTTGCCAGACTCTTAGGAGGGTTCCAAGTTTTCTAGTGTATGTAAGTGCCCATCTCCTTGCTGTGATGCTCATGCTGTACTAAATGGGATACCTGAAGGAAATCAGAAATGTAAGTGTTGCTGTAGGTGTTTTAGAGAGGATCAGAAGCTGTTTTAGGCCTTTCTGAGCAAATGGCAGAGCAAAATATTCAGCAAGGCCTCAAAGGAGGATGCCCAGGTATTTCTGCATCTTGGCAAGCTTTTGAAACCCTGAGAATTTGCTGGAACTCTTTCCTCTGAGCCACTATGACCTTTATGCCAGTTTATTTTGATTAAAAAAAACACCCAAAGAACAACAAGGAGGGTTGTGGAAAGGCAATGTCTTGGGGAGGGAAAGGCACCATCGCACTGAAGGAAACAGCTGGCAACAGGTGACTACACAGGCAGAGTGTGGCACTGCTCCCTGAGGGAACCCAGCTGGGCTGGGAAGGAGCTGGTCCTGTCTGCTCCAGCCCCAGAACTGTGACTGAGGGCTGTGTGCCTCAGGACACAGCTGGGCTTTTGGGGACAGTCCCAGCTGCGCCTGGGGGAAGGTTCTAACTGTGATTCACACACAGCTGGCTGTCCTTTGGGCACATGGGGTGGAGCAGAGGGGAAAATAATCTTATTAGGCTCATTGCTGGCACTGGGAAGCTCAGGGCTTGGCCTGATGCCCACACCTAACAATGGCATAGACACATCCACTGTATGGAGACGCCCAACTGGACATGGAGGACAGGGAATGATAACTGTTCTAGACCCAGGAACTGAGCCCCTCCAGGGCCAGGCATCCAAATCTGTAAGATTCCCATTCCCTGATCATGAACATCTACTCCAGAGCAACCAGAGGGGCAGAAGCTCCTTGGGCAAGTCAGCAGGAAGATGAGGGGTGACCTTGCTCTGCCTTTCCTTGCACAGGGGTCTAGCCTGGCAAGTATCTGTAGATAAGAGCAGGACAAATGTCTTTTGTTTCAGAAACCAAGTGCACAAAGATCAGCCAAACAGGCAGGTGTGGGGTTGCCTGGATAGAAGGATGTACATGCACTGAGGAGTCCTAAAAGGCTTTGTGCTGGGGAAAAAAAAGGGCTTCCCATGGCAGCTGGGAATAGCAGAGGAGGTGCCCCATAGCCTTGGAGACTTTGGGAAAGGTGTGCTGACAAATCTGGTGACCAGTAAGTCAGAACCTTTTTGCCCTGGGGTACAGGGGAAGATGGGACATTTGCTCCTCATTATGTTGGAGGTGTAGGGCCTCATCACACCTGGTAATGTTGCATGGTGGGAATGAAGGGTGTCCCGTTACTCTTGGAGGACAGGCAGGTGGTTCAGAGTGCACAGTGTGAGGAGGACTATTCCCTTCCAGGCTTGTAGGCTGCCACGGAATCATAGAAGATTGGGTTGGAAGGGACCTTGAAGATAATCCTGTTTCAACCATCCTGCCAAAGGCAGGGACACCTCCCGCTATCTCAGGTTGTTCCAAGCCCCATCCAGCCTTGCCTTGGACACTTCCAGGGATCCAGGGGCAGCCACAGCTTCTCTGGGCAACCTGTGCCAGGGCCTCCCCACCCTCACAGGGAAGGATTTCTTCCTAGCATCTAATCTAAACTTTAGCTTAAAAAGCATCCCATGTGCTATGTGTTCAAGCTAAGAGCTGCTCTCCTTTTTTTTTTTATAAAACATCTGTAATGCACTGTGTGCACAAAGCAGCTTGTACCTGGGCAGTGGGGGAAGCCTGCTGCTCCCGAAAGTTTTCAGGCAGTGGAGTTAACATTTTACCTAATGCCTGGCAGAATGGGGCGGTGGTGAAGGGGTTATTCATGTTCCCGAGGGGCTGTTGGGGTCTATGTCCATTGCACCTAATTTTGGAAGATGATCCCCGCCGCACCCAGCGCCTGGACGGGAGAGGGAGAGAATCCTCTTGCTCCTGGACACTTTGGAGGCAGTGGAATTTCCAGTCTATGGGAGGGTGGAGGAGGATCCCCGTTATTTCTGGAAGCTGGTGTGGAAGGCGTCCCCATCGCTCGGGGAAGAGGGATCTCCATCACTCCCGGAGCTCGGCGAGGGGCTCCCCGCCGCTGCCGGCCGAGGGCGGGCGGTGCGGCCCCGCTTCCCTCCAGCGCCCGATGGAGGGGGGAACCCCTCCGGCGCTCGGAGCCGGGGCACAGGACGGTCCCCCTCGCTGCCGGAGGCCGTGAGGGTCGCGCTCCCCCGGGGGCCCCCCGCCGCCTCCATCCCCGAGGAATCCTGGGCGGAGGGCGGGCTCGGCTCCCCCTTCTCCCTCCCTCCCTGCCGGGGGTTTGCCCTGGGACGCGCCGGCAGCGCCGGGCTCGGCTCCGGGACGGCGAGCCGGGGTCAAGGGCAGCAGGAGGGGGGCGATGCCGGTGCCGGGGCAGCGCCGAGGGTCCGGCTGAGCCCCGGGCACCCCCCGAGCCCTCATGGCGGGGCGGGCGCCTCAGCGCAGCCTCCCCGCGGCAGCGGCCGCCGCGCTCCTGCTCCTGCCCGTAAGTGCCGGGGACGGGGACGGGGCGGGGGGTGCGGGACCGGGACCGCGACCGGGACGGAGAGGGAGCGGGGGGAACGCCCCACGGCCGCGGGGAACGCAGCGGGGGCAGCCCCGGGCGCTCAGGGCTCCGTGCGGGGACCGTGCCCCGCGCCCTCGCAGGTGCGTCCCCGGCTCTGGGACACCGCGGGCGGGCACCGCTGGCTCCCAGGTACCGCCCGTGCCGCTGCTCGGGGATCCGTCCCCGCCGCCCTTCCCTGCTCCATCACAGCTGCTCTCGGAGACACCCTCGGCCCGCTCGCCTCTGGGTCCCCCTGAGAGCCCCTCTGGGCCCTTTTTCGTGTCCCCTTCTCTGTGAAACAGCCGCCTTTGCTTGCCGGAAGATGTCCCAGCACAGGGACCCCACTGGGGTGGCAGCTCCTTTTGCTGCAGCGGGGTTTTCCCTCGCATCTGCCCGCTCCCTGCCCGGTGTCCCCGGCCTCTGTCCCGGTGCCTCTCCTGGCACCATGTGCTCCAGCAGGGACCGGCAGCCAGGGGTGGCGATGGGCAGGGCTCAGCCCACGCACCCAGCCGAGCTCTTGCTCCCGAGTTTGTCCGGAGCTTTTCCGCGTGGTCCTTCTCCATCGCCAGCATCTCGCTGGGAGGTGCTGGGATGAGGTGGATATCAGGTTGGCCTCTGTGGGACTGGACTTCAGAAGCTTTCCCAGTGCTTTTCGGCGGCTTGCTTGTTTTGAGCGACGGTTTCAAGTGTGCTTAGGACAGAGAAAACGTGAGAGGTTAAGCAGGAGTTACACTGATCCTGCGCAAATTTGTAAAGGCTGTTCCCACAGCTTTTTAAGTGGCAGTGACCTTTCTGAACCGCAGTGTAATTGGCCTATCTGTTACATTTCCTTAGATAAAGAAAGGGAATCTGTTCTGTTTCATGAAGTTCTGTCTATTTCGCTTTGGTTTGTGTTGTGTTTGGTTGTGGGGTTTTGTTTGTTTATTTTGGGGGTTTGCTTGCTTTTTTTTTTTTTTCCTCTCTCGAATTTAGAAAGAACTGGCTTCAGAGACAAGCAACAATTTAATTTTAAATTTTTTTTAGTAGCTTTCTTGGAAGTGAGAGAATACTTTCTCACCTCCGCCAGTGTTGGGGTTTTTTTTATAGCTAAAAGAAGGAAGAGATCAGAGCACATGGGATCACAGTGACATGGGTCTACACACTTGCTGTTTTCAACCCCAAACCACTTCTTCCTGGCCTTTTTTTTCTTAGTCCCTTTTCTCTCCCACTCTGTGTTTTCTCCTATTGATTTATTTTGGTCCAAAAATATCTCATTTTGTCTTTAGAGTGTGGGACTTGCCAGTGAGGTTATCAAAAGTACTCAGGTACTGAGTATTTAGCCAGGCTAGTCCATTCTCAATGAATCAAGAAATGTCATGTGTTTCCTCTGTGGATATAATTTGTGGATTTACCAGGTTTCCAGTTCTGCTGCAACTTTGCATTTGAATTATTTCTGCAAATTTTGGTAGTTGTGCCGCTGCTTTAAAAACAAAACTGCCTCAAAAGAAAGGGAGGAAAAAAAAAAAGGGTAGATTAAGGATCAAAAAGTGAAGCTTCCATAAAATGTGTTTAACCCAAGAGATGTGAACTCTGACTGTATTCTGTGTGTTTTTATAGAGGAGTTTGTTTGGGTGGCACATGCTGGTGTCTGACAGGGGCTCCTGGATACCATCGTGGGAAATAACATTTTGAATCTTCAGCTTCAGAACAGCTCCGGTGGCTCCGGCTGTAGCAGAAGCTTTTGTTGCTCCTTGAGGGAGTGTTTTAATCCCTGAATGTTGTCAGTGAATCTAGATCCCTGCTTTACAGCTGGAGGGAACTTTGCACCAAGAAGCTTAAGAGCAGCGTTTTAAAACTTTGGCTCAAAGCCAAAGCTCTTAAGTTCTTGTTTAACTTGAAAACACTCGAAAGTGAACTTGAAGTCAGTGACTTTATCCACATTTGTGGATTTGAGGAGAGGAATAGCTGCTTGTGGGAGCAGGCCCTTACCCAGTTAAGGGAGTTTAAATTTTCACAGCAGCCGAACAATTGTGTTTTATGGGAGCTGCAGGTTTGCAACGCCCACGAGATGAGGCAACTTTCTGGTACAGAATTAGATCTGCCACATGAAAATGCTGGTGCAAATGACCTGACAGATTTCACAGGGCTGGTCAGCAAAAGGGTGAAGATTTGCACTGAGATTTATGTTCTCTTAAAGGAGTTCTGGACGTATGATACACTTGAAAACACATTTAACTGAATGTGGGAAACAAAAAACAAACCATAAACCGAAGGCAAATGAGTCTTACGACATTTTTATATAAAGTCCTTGCAAAGTTCACGTAATTTGGAGAGAGGGGGGATTATTCATCCAAACCAAAAGCAAAGCTTGCTATCATTTATTTGTTCTCCTGGAGCTGTTAAAAGAGCTGGGCCAGTGTGAGTGTATCAGCCAGTGATGACAAGTTAAATAGTATTCCTGGTCTGAGGCTGCCAAAATTCAGCCCTATTGTGAATTAATGCAGCATAAACATCTCATCAGGAGAAGCCTTTCCTGGGGCAGCACTTTGTCAGGATTTAGTCTGTAACCATCCCATGGCAATTACTGGATGTTGAAGGGATGTGGCTGTGTGCTGGTGTTGGCTGGCTGTAGTTTTGCCATAAAACATTTCAGTGATGATGTTCATCCCTGCCCTTAGCCAGCAAGAAAGCAGCTTTAGCTTTTGTGCATATAAGGCATCTGCTTACATATTATCATCCTGTCAAGAGCAGAGGAAAAGTCATGATCAAGTCCTCTAAACTCTGTGACCTTCATATTCCAAACCAGAGTGGTTGTGGAGGGAGAGAGAGCAGGGATCTTTCTGCAGGCTGTGCTTTATCAGGTGCAGAATTTTAATTTTAGCCTCACAGGTTCTAACTCCACTGCTGTATCCGTATCTCCAGGAAAGCTCTCCAGCCTTCAGAAAAAAAAATGCCAGAGTGATTTGTGCTCATGTGATTGAGCTCCTTCAGCTTCTAAACCAGGGAGATGCTGTGCAGGCTGTGCCCAGAGCTGGTCCTTGGTGCTCCCTAGGTCCCAAATTATTCCCAGGAACTGTTGGAGATACCACCAGATTGCTTGGGGCAGAAATGTGGCCAGGAGCCATGCTAAAAATTTAACAGGAGAAGTGATTAAGGACTTAAAACAGGCCTTTGCACTTTGCTTGATTTATCGGCTTAGATGGAGAGTGCTGTGCTGCCATCGCTCCGGGCTCGCCGTGAGTGCCCCGGGGAGGGGTGTTCCTCTAAGGCCGACTCTTCATCACTCTGAATTTGGTGATCATCTCTCTCTTTGTCAGGGATTGCTGCGGGTTCCTGCTGCTGATGTGCTGAACTGAGAGATTCACCAGGAGAAAAATGGGGTAGTGGATGATATGGGTTTATTAAGGATGCGTTTTCCTGTTTTCTTTTTATTTTCATTTTGCCCCATATATTAGCAAAGCAAATATTTTTAAAATTGTGTATTAGAACAAACATTTGCACTTTTCTAGAGTCTTTTAATAGTTCTGTAGATCTTATTTTTTGGGGAGAGGGGGAGGTGAGGAAATGTGGGTGGTAACAACAGGCTGCACATGCTGCTGAATCTGTTCCTTTTTAGTTTATATCACTTTCAGGTTTTGCAGCACTGAAAAAAACCCAAAGAGGGAGATTTAGAGAGGAAGCTGATTTACTCTAGATTAAAAATTTATCCAGCAGATGACTTTTTTGCAGGAATTTTCCACACCATAGCTATACATTGCAACAGATCGAGTCCATCTTTCTGGCAGTTTACACCACTTTGAATCCCAGATGTAGTCTGCTCTTCCTTAAAGTGCAAGCATGAATTGTTGGACGTCAAGCTGGAGCTGTCCAGCGAGCCACTGTCACCTCCCTGCCTCGTGTGAATACTCAATGGCCTGTGTCAAAGCATTGAATGAACATTGTCTTTGCCTCCTTATCCTTCTGTTCGTAACAACTAAACACTTCCTGATGGTTTGCTTTGTCAAACGATTTCTTTATACGGAATTGCTTTCTTTTAATGCTAATAATTCTTTTAATCTTAACAGCTTTGAAGGTAGCTGCATTTGATTTAATTTGGCAAGTGTTGGGTTGAGTGTTTTAGTTGTCTTCTCTGAGAAGTTGGATAAATTTGGAAGATGAATAGAAAGCAGATCAGTCACCAGACAGAACTGTCCTCCAGGTGACTGTCTGCTTGAATCTCATCAGCCACGTCCAAATACATGAAAATTTCATTTCCAGTTTGAGGTGCCAGCGCGGGGATGTTTGTGAGATGCTCCTGCAGCGCTCTCTGACATGGAGTACATTCTGTGGCAAGCACTGCTCAGTTCCCTGGCCCTGGGCTCATCTGGCTCTCACAAGCAGATGTTCTGCAGGATCTTCTCAAAGGCTGGTCCATTTGGAAAGGGCTGTGGAAGGGAGAGAGAAAGCCACCTCACAGAGATGGATTTCAGTGTCCTGTCCTGACCTCTGGCTCCCAAATCCTTCCTTACTTTTGAGAGTCAGGTGCTGGGTGTGGAGCTCAATGGATGGAGAACTTGGAATCTGCTTTTCCTAACATCCCTTAAGCCTCATGTGCCTGCACAGAAACTCAGCATGTTTTCACTAAATAAGAAAGAAAATCCATTTGATAACTCAAGAGCTGAAAAGTACTTCTTCCACGGAGCCGTAAGAAAATGCAAGTGATTAAACGAAGCCAATTAAAGCTCTATAAACTTGTGCATAATGCTGGCTGAGTAACTGTCCACTCTGGGTTGTGTATGCCGGGAAAGTAAATAGTGAGTAATGCAGATGGAGATTAAAATACATTAGCTGTCCTCACTGCAATGCTAAACCCTTGCCCTGGTAATAGTAGCTGAAGTGCCAGAGGACTGGAGGGGAGCCACTTGCTTGGAGGGCTGTGGGATAATCCCTGGGGCTGTTCCCCAGGTCCCTGGGATGTGGGAGAGTTGCTCAGTGCTGCTCTCCCTGTGCTGCCACAGTTTGGGAAGTGCTGTCCCCTGGCAGGGGTGGCTTTTCCAGCACAAAGGGAGGAGGAAAGGAGGCAAAAGGGAAGGGAAGGAAGTGGCTGACGGGCCTGAACAGGTTTCCTGTGGGGCTGCCAGCCAGGCTCTGCTCGCTGAGGTATCGATTCCCTTTGAGTGGCAGGAGCAGATCCCAGGCCCGGGCATGGCTTGGGTTTCAGGGGGCTCAGGCCAGCAGAGGCTCCTGAGCCACACCAGGGCTGTGCAGAGCAGAGTGGCCATCACAGCTCTTCCCTTGCTGCTCGCTTGTTTTGTGAGCAAACGCTCCTGCCAGGGAGCAGGTTGCTCCTTCTGCTCTCAACTGGCTCTTTCAAAGCAGAGAGCAAGGCCAGGGTGTCCCTCTGGCTGCACAAAATGGTGTCTCAGAGCTCAGGAAATTACTTAGACCAGGTGTGCTTCCAGCCAAGCCAGATGCACTGAGGGTCTTTACTCCTCCTGCCTCAAAACTCACCTGCTGGGAGATCAGCTGTGTAGTCCAGCTTGAACTTGAGACACCTTGCAAAGTGTAAGAATCCCCTAATTCATCAAAACAAGGGTCTTCATGAGGATTTTGAAGTCTTGTCAGATGTGCAGGATTTCTTTCCTTCAGAAAGAAAAAAAAAGATTAAAAGAAAATTCCATCTTTAATAATTATAAAACGTCTTTTTATAGTATTTGGCACAGTATTTTAATTATGATTATGTGAACAGAGTTAAAAATGTTGGAAACATGAGTGAAAGAAACCTCAAAGCCTCTGGATTGCTGATAATTGTTCAAGATACTGTGTGTAAGCTGTTTACTGCATTGCCCATTGAAAGGTTTGGGGAATAATTGTTATCTGTGATTCTTTTTACCATAGAGCTATAGATCTTTTAGAATCAAGGAATAAAAAAATAATTGTGCTGGAAGGGGTTGCCACAAGTCCCTTGTCCAGTCACCTGCTCAAGTCAGGGTTAATTCCAAAACCAAGCCATTCTCATCCAGTTAGGCTGTGAAAATCTGCAAAGATGGAGCTCTCACAACATCTCTGAGATGTCTTTTTACAACATCTCTTCTCCAAGGCTCAGTTGTTGTCATGGTGCATAATTTTTTCTTCGGGTTCTGTGAGATTTTCCCTCACTTCAGCTTGTGAATGATGCCTGTCTTGATGCTGTGCTGTCAGCTCCTGAGAGGAATCTGACTCCTGGGAGAAAAGTCTGTGATTCCCCTTCAGGTACTGAAAGATAATTCCAGACCTGGAGTTGAATTTCGCTGTGATACTTGGTTTTCAAATCTAAAAGTGGGCCACAGCCCAAGAATTAACAGTTTAAGGAAAGATGGAGAGAAAGTTCACTGCTCATACATACCCAGTGCCACCTCCCTGGCTCATTTTTAAATCCCTGTCAGGAAATCTTGGGTAAGAGGAATATTTTGTGGAGGTACCATGGCTGGGATTCCATGGGAAGCTGAGCAGATACCCTTAGCTTATAAACTCTTGATCCAGATGAGTTTTTTAAACCTTTTCCAGGTGGTAGAGATCTGAAAAACAAAGATTAGGAGCTGAGATTTGTTGAGCTGGAGCCGGGAGGGCCTGTGGGGGTGGCCTTGGAGGTGCAGTGGCAGTGGTGACAATGGATCCTTGCAGAGGCTCTGCATGGAGATAAGAGTTGGGTGAGATATTGGCATTCATCTGGGTAAATATGACTTTTAAACTTGAGCTGCTCTGGATTCCCTGAGTGTTCTGTCTCCAGTGCCTGAGTTATCTCTTTCTGAAGTACATGTTTAAAACCCAGGTGATGGATTGTTCCTTGACAGTGCTCCCTTCTTCCACTGAGCATTAGGGAGCCTGCAGCAAAGCCTGCTGGAATAGGGTGGGTGAGGTGAATCCCATTGGAGCTGCTGAGAGGATTCATAGGAATGGGAATTGGGTGGGGAAAAATTCCTCATGGGTTTGTAGACTTCAGGAGAGGGCAGACATGAAGGCAGGAGAGCTGTGAGGGGCTTGCTCCCCTTCCAGGCTCAGAATATGATACCCACAGGTGGGGGGAATGAATTACAAAGCTCTTCAAGGATGTGAAATTGAAATGTTTTTCTACTAAACAATTTTATTTCAGGAGAGCTGCAGCTTCTGATTCAAAATGCAGTTATTCTTATTTTTAACATCTCAGGTTGCTTTGGGAGGGCTTGGAGACCTGGTTGGACCAGTCCAGCTCATGGGTGGCCTTAACCAGGTTTTGGTTTGTGTTTGGTTACTCAGAAAATCCCTCAGCACCTGCGTGGCTTTCAGTGGATGAAGAGCCTCCCCTCTAAAAGCTGCTTCAGCAGAGCATGTAGGCAGTGCTCACTGAAGGCAGATCTCCAAGTTTCAAAGACAGCAGTGAAGTTCAGTGGTGGGCTCAGTGTAGCAGGTGCTCGAGGGTTTTTTTAATTTATTTTTGCATAAAGATTGATTTCATTTCATGCCTTAAAACCGAGCACGTGTTCAGTTGCTTTATTGAACTGGGGTCCTAATTCCCATTCCATGCCGACTTTCAGTCTCTTTTTCCAGACTTCCTGGAAGAGCTGCAGAATACATCTGGCCTCTAAGATCAGGGGGCAGCATCTCCTGGAGCATTTGGTGTTCTCTAACAAGTAGCAATGTTTTATGTGGCCACTTGGATTAACACAGAGGGAGTTTAAAGAGCTGAAGGATGACTTGAAAAGGAGCCTGTTTTTCTTGAACTCTGCTCAGAGTCTTTCCCTTTACTGTAACCTTAGCTGGCTCAGGTTTCGGGTTGCAGGCTCCTGTGAAAACTTGCATTTAGACTTTCTGTCCCAAATGGAAATTATTTTTCTGGTGGAGCTGAGCCAAACAGTTGTACACTGCCAAGTGCTGCTGCACGAGCGATTTTAAGGCCAGAAACATCTTGATGCAGAGGGCTGACCTTTTTGCTTCTCCAAAAAGCAAAGTATTTCCAACACACTGGCCCTCTGAGTACTGTTCTTTGATAAGCATCTCTTTCAGATGCATCTTGTGGATGAAGTAACCACATGGCAGTGGATATAAATCCATCCTGGCCATTGTAAAGATACCTTTCCCCTCCTCTCCTGTGCTAATCTCTGTTTTTGTCCTGAGGCAGCAACTTTCACTCTCCTGATTGTGCATATTCCTTCAGGTGATCAGCAGTCAGCAAATATTCCCGCTCTCCTCATTCTCTCCCATGTGTTGCCATCTCTTAGAAGGAAAGAGCTGCTCAGATGAACACTGACATTTGTTACAAGGGCGTTCCAAGGAATATCTGGTGGTTTTTCTCCCAAAGCATCTGTTTCCCCACACCAGTGGTGCAGAACTTTCCAGATGCCCACCTGTCCTGGAAACTGTGTTCAAACAGAGGATGGATTTTGTCAAGGAAGTGTGGGATTCGCTTCGCTTTTGCTGCGTTGAGCTCTTTCACTAATTACATTTTCTTTGTGAAGTTAGATGCCTGTGTTGCCCTAAAATGAGCTTCTGTAGACACAAACTAAACATTTTTGCTTTTAATTGGGCCACTGTTCTGAACATGTCCATCTCAGAATTTGGGGTGAGAACTCAATCTCATTGTGGAGATGGAGTTAATTCATTTGCATTACCTAATTGAAGAACTAGAAATATAATGCAGGTTTCCATTTTCTCTTACATTCACTCTTTTTTTTTATTATTCTTTTTTTTCCCAGAGTTCTGGGGCAAAGCTACTAAAGAGCAGCTTTTCAGTGTGCTGAAGACAGTTTTGCTGCAATTTTGATGTTGAAACGAGGTAGCATTTGCAGCCACAGATACTTTAAAGAAACCCATGGGAAAAGCTGAAGCAGGAGTCTTAAGAGCAGTGCAGGTTCCCAGAGATGAAGGGCAGGAAGAAGCATCCTCCTGACATGATCCAGAGGTGGTTTCTCAGGAGTGGGAAATGCTTTGGCTTTATAGAGAGCACAGTGCACAGTTCAGGGTGAGAGAGTTCGTTCTTGTGTGGCAAAGAAGACATGAGATAGACCCTTCTCTTGTCAGCTGTGGACTGAGCATGTTTTGTGTTGAAAACTCCCTCATTTTTCCATGTTGCAAGGTCACTTCCTCTTGCTCAGTAAAAGGAAGAGAGCAGGGATTAAACAAGGTGGTGATGTGCTCGTGTCTTCTGCAGCCATCACCTCTAGGAATGTTTTGACCTCTCCTTTTGTATGTAGTGTCTAAAGGAAATTTAGGAAGGATGCATCAAAGTGACTCTGTCCTTACAGCACACAAGACCCAGCTGATGCAGTCAGTGGAGGTCATTCCAATTTAAAGATTTAAAATACTGCAGATGAACTGCATCTGGAAAATTCCTGCTTCTCGAATTCCAAAGGAATCCCTGTGTGATCAGCTCAGCTGCTGCTCTTTCTGTTTTGAAGTTCTGAAGTCTAAGCTATTCCATACAAACCCCACTGCTTTTGTGGGAGTGGCTTTCTGCTGAGATGCTGTTGTGCTTCCATGGGATGGATTTCTCTGGGACCTTGGGAGTACTAGAAACTACATTTTTTTTTAAAGGGTTTTTGCTCTGTTGCTTTGAGGCTGTGTCAGATGTCAGCACCTCTCAGCATGCCACCAGCAGATGTTTGACAGGGAGGCCTAACAAGTGGCTTTTATTAGAGCACTGGAATATGGCATGTGGGAATTCTTGTGTGAGGATGGGAAAGGGGAGTGCGTGCATCTCTCCATGTTTGGCAGCATCCACTGCCTCCAAACTCACCTCCACCTTGGCAAGGGGTGTCCCATGTTCCACTGTCATCCTTTTCCACTTCAGTCCTTCCCTTCAGCTTTCACTCCTGCTCACTTCCCCCACTCTGCTGCTACCTACTGTGAGATATTTAAACTTACCAGATGCTCCATTTTGGTAGCCCCACAATGTCTCTGTGGTAGCCCCATGCTTGTATTTACATTTTTGGATCCTATCCATAGCTCTGGGGGATGGTTTATATTCCAAAGCCATTCCTTCTTTTTCCTGTAGCCATTTCTTCCATGTGTGAGAGGAGAAAAACAACCTCTCCCATGCAGGTGAATTTTACAGCACCAGTGTTCATTTGGTTTTATATTGCTATATTGCACCATTGTGGAACTCAGTATTTCAAACCAGGACTCGTTGTTAATTCTTCCTAAAATTAAGTTACAAATCCTCTCTAACCTGGATGAAATAACCACAAATTCTGGTGAGAACTGAGAGTAGGCAACACTTGTGTCTTGTAGTTGATGTCTTCTGATAGAGAAAAATAATTTTTCATTAATTTTTCAAGAGTTAATGGAGAGCAGTGACCATGTCCAAGGGGAAAGGTCCAACAAAATGCCCATGAGAGAGGCAGGCAGAGACACACCCGACAAACAGGCCCTTTTCCCAAAGTCCTCTCAGATGTGAATGGGGAGTTGACCAAAGGCTCTGTATTTTTTTTTCCTGAGGATTCAGAGCTGGCCAGCTCTTAGCTGGTGTCCCTTCTTTGGAAAGTAAAGGATTCATTACCATCTCAGTCTTTGGCTGAGTGCATTAGTTCTATTTGTTCATAAAATGTCCGCAGTGGCTCAGAGGAGTTAAGTTGGACATTTCTGTGCATGATTTAGGTAAATTTTCAGGACAAAAAAAGAACTGATTTGATGGGCAGAGGTTATGAAATAGATGTTTTAAGAGAAATGCAGTTTGAGTGAAGTCATGCATTAGTGACCCAAAGCGATTATTTCAGTACTTTAAAATATAATTTCTGTGCAGTCATGGGCCCAATTATTTATCTTTACAATTCTACCTTACTGAAATGTTTCTCTTTTTTTTTTTTTTTTTTTTTTGTTTTTTTTTTTTNTTTTTTTTTGCTGTTTATTATTATTGTAAGAGGTTTTTTTTTAGTCTTTTGGAGTTTGTCTGCTTTAAATACTTTTTTTTCTTAAAGTTTTGCACACAGCAAAGCTGTTGACTGTGGTTAGCAGAGAGAAAATGAAACCAAAAGTAACATAATATGTGGAAGGCACTTCTCCTCTCCAGCCAAATTAATCTGAGCTGACCCTAAGGCAAATGTGACATTTAACCTGTCCTATTCTTGCCCAGGCTGTGCTGAGCTTGACCTCTGTCTGTTCTTTCCCATCTTCTTGGGGAGGGCACAGCTGGACACGTGGAGTATTTACAGTACACGGGAATGGCTCGGGTTTCTTCTTCGAAGTGAGGCAGTGCTTTGGCCTGGGAGGTGGCAGAGGGCTGAGGGATGAAGGGGAAGCAATGCCTGTGCTGTGACAGGCTCTGACATGAGATGTGGCCACTGCAGGGTCTGGATTTTGGGAGCTCTGTGCCTTGGGAGGTGGAAGCTGTACCTGGCTGCACAGCAGCCATTGCCTTCATCTCCTTGACCTGGCCATGCATGTGTAGCAGTGCAGCTTTAAACCAAACAGGCATTTTCCACAGGAGGAAAAAAGGTTTCAGTTTTGCCTTAAAAGGAAAAAGCCTGAAAAATTTCTCTGCTCTCCTGGTAGCCATTGACTCAATGTCAGCACAGAAACACTGACAGGTCTATTTACCTGTTCTTCAGAAATGCAGCCATTCTCTGTTGGGCAGTTTGCCAAAAAACCCACCTAAATCCTTCAGTACATAAAGCAGAGCACAGAGATTCTTGGTGCTTCTTGGGGTGTCATCACCAGGTGCAATGCTTGCATGTGCCTGTGCTCAGGTTCTATTTTGTTCTTTATTGTTTATTATTTTATAAGTTTATTAAACCTTTTGCTTTACAAAACACGCCCAAGGAGCCATCTCACAAATTATTTTAAGCCATTTCTGTGAGGTGCAGGACACCCTCAACTTGATACAACTGCACTTGGCTCACTCCATTCTGGCCACGTGTAAGACTGAGTCATGCATGGGCTTTTTGCTAAGGGAGGCAGGAGTTTTGAGCCTCCCAGGAGGAGAAGCAGCACCTTCATGGAGTTTGTATGAAAAGAATGAAGTCTGAGAAAGGCTTTCTGTTTGTACTTCATCACTTCATATTTTGTGAAATAACAGCCAAGTGAGAAATAGGTAGAAAAAGGTGCTGTACAAAGAACAGGTTTTCTTTAGAGACCAACATTGCTGATGGATTCTATTGTCATGAGCATTTACCCTCTTTTTTATTAAGTGACAGGGAATTCAGTGACATAAAATGGGTTCCTCAATCACTTAACACACCTTAGAGCACTGAAATATAACATCAAGCTTCAAGGAGTGGGGTTGTTTCCTTGAGTAAAAGCTGCCTCAATTGTGTTGGAGTAATTCTGTGTAAATAGAAAAGCAAAGGCATTTTGTGTGTTACCATGGCTTTATATCCCCCTCAGAAAGAGTCAGAAAGATTTTGTTTCATAGTTTGAAAATGGAATTTTCTGTCATTGATTTGTCACTCCTGAATTTCCCTGCCACATTTCATTCTGCCTTTTTTAAAGGGCTTTCCAAGAGCTTTTTTTGCTCCAAGCAGGATCCCATATTTTGATGTACAACTCTGTGGGCTTCTCTCCTCTGTCTGCACTGGGCACTTCAGCAATTCCATTTTGAGTTTGAAAATTAAAATATCCACATTGATTTTCAACTCTGTTTCCTAAAATTTACTTGGGATTGTGCTGTTACCTCGTACTGAACCTGCATCTTTCTCAAAGTGCCCATGTTGGCATTACTGCTCTTTCTCACTGTTGTTTGCCCTCAGTAGAAGGCTCAGCCCTGAATGCTGAGGGTCAGAAACTTGTGTGTCTTTCATTGGCTAAAAAGACCACAGACACCTTTAAAGGGATGCCAAATTAGGCTATATATTCCATGGAAACACCTTCTTCAAGCCCTCTGAACTGCCCTTTGCCAATTGCTGTATCTCTTGAATGTGCAGGGATCTTTGGCACTCACATACCAATTAAAAGCTCACTGAAAAAACTCAACTCTTTGATGGGATGTGATTCAGCTCTGCCATTTCAAGCATCTGCTTTTAGGTGAGACAGAGTGGATCCTGAGCTTTGTTGAAGGCATTGAGCAGCTCCCACAAGGAGAGATCCAGAGCAGGTGGTTAATTTGCAGTTTTCTGCATTAGCCAGGTGAATTCCACGTGGTGCCCTGGAGCTGAGCAAATACAATCACAAACCTACATCAGGGGGTGTCTGTACCTGAGTGAATCATGAATGGGAACTGCTCTGAGACTGCTGGGGGTTCTTGTACTCATGAATGAGAAAACCTGGCCTAGGCTGCTGCTTTACCTGCTTGGTTTTTCTTTCTCTTTATCCAGATAGTTCTGCACTGTGAATCCTCTGTGAACCTGCCCTTGTCTGTTCTGCTGGAAAAGTACTGCGAAGCTTTGTCAGCCCGCACCAATGTCACAGGTATTTAGTTATTCCTCCACTTCTTGGTGGCTTCTGGTTACTGGAAGATCCATTCTCAAAGTGTCCTTGCTCGAGGAAACATCTTTTCCTGCTGAGATAAACATCCTGCCTCTGGTCTTGGCTTTTCCTTGGTGGCAGTGGTGTGACAAGGAAAGAGAGCTTGGAATTTTGCACACCTGGGGAGAGCTTCAGGGGAACCACTGGCAGCCCTTTCTCATGGTTCAATCTGTTGAATTACCTGTTCTCACTGATGTCAGTTGAAGATTAGTATAGTTGAAATGTCTTGTCCATGTCTCCAGACCAGTTTTTAGAAGCAGGGCAAAGCACTTGTCTCTTGGCTAAAATCCACCAGCACAAAAATGATGCTGTGAGAGATGTGAAACTGTGCCCAGCTTTGTTTCAGAAGTGGGAGAAGCACACTCCGAGCCTCTCCTCTGCAGCATGACTCGGGTGTGTGTGCTGCAAGGAATGGTGCTTCTGGGGGGAAAATTTCAATTTCTTCCATTCCTCTCCACTTCTTTTTTTTCCCCCTGGTGAATCTCCATGGAGGGAGGAGTTTAAACTATAATGTAGGTATTGTCATTCAGCCAGTTCTCCAGCCCTGGGAAACAGCAAAGGAAACGAGGCTCAGGGAATTAAAAATCCCTCTGTAAAATAACAGTGGTGTTTTATTCTGACTTTATCAATTCCTGAAGGACAGGAAGCTAATCTAGATATCAGACTGAAGTGTGAAAGTTGTGGTGCCTCAACTGCCTCTCTATTTGCATATAAATGGGTGTGCTGACCTGGATTATGAATCTGGCCCAAGCTCTGCCCCCTCAGTGCCATTGTGTTCCAGGGAGCAGCTCTGCCTCCTGTAGCACATTTGTTTTTATCAATTTAATGACCATCTATTGCATTCCTGAGCTGGAAACAAAGGGAAGGTAAATGAGGTTCTATATTTGGACCTTTCTCTTAGGTGTTCTTTGCCTTTTGAATGTGTTTGTAAATATTGTCATAAAACTTGCCATTAATTCATGAAGTGTTTTCCCTTGTGCAGAGCTTCTATTAAAAAAAAACAAAAACAAACCCTCCAGATTTCATGTCAGGCTGTCTTAAAAGTCAGCAAACAATTTATTTTTCAGTTGTTGACAAAATACAATTTTCTAGGCTGTTTATGTGATGCATGAACACAGGGCATCTTCTCCAGTGGAGTGTGGCTACTGGAACAGAATTTTAATGGGAAAAGGGAAGGGAGAAGCCACAGAAGCCTCTCTTCTCTTCCAGGATCTTTGTGAGGTATCATTGATCAGTGGTAAAACAACGCTCTGGAATTAATGGAAGTTGATTTTTATAGTCAGTCCAACCTGCAGCTTTTTTAGAAGCAACTTTCCTATGATCCTTTAAAATCCTGTGAACCTGAACTGTGCTTTGAGAGTGGGTTTAGACACATAATGAACCCCAAACACACTAAACCCCAAATCTGCTCCATGGTCAGCCTCAGGCATAAGCATGAGCTGAACTTTGGGACATCCTAGGGACAAAAATTCACTTTTTTGCTTAGCTTGGACCAATATTCTTTTCTCAGTGTGCTGGATCATCAACAAGAACAAAAAAAAAATGAAGAAAAGAAACCCAAGTTGTGCTTCACGAAAACTGGATCTTCCAAACAGTCTGGACTATTCAGCTATGAGCCTTCTAATTAAAAATGGAGGTTTTCAATATAATTACCACCTTTTCATAGTCAGTAGAGCTCCATTGGTACAGTTAAAGACCAAAGCATGANCATTAAAAATGGAGGTCTGCAATGAAATTACCACCTCTTCATAGTCAGTACAGTTAAAGACCAAAGCATGATTTAATCCTAAATTAAAACCTAAAATGGAGCAGAAACAAAACACTTTATCTTTATTGGGATCCAAGGATAATGGGCTTCTATAACTAAGTCTGCTGTAGTATTTCAGTGTGCAGAATGAGGTGAGCTGTGTTGCAACCCTAAATTTGAACCCTGATAGTGACAAGGATTATTAGGTGAACATTGGTGAGCTCCATTCAGCAGCCTGGATGGAGAGATCCAGAGCACAGAGCCTGCAGTGCCTGAGTCTTTTCTCTGGCTCCTGTTCTTTGACACAGTGCAGATATCATATTTTAGAAGGGAAAAAAAAATGAAGAAAAGAAACCCAAGGCCAGCCATATTGAGCAATCTTTATTTAGCTGGGAGAACAGTAAACATTAGGCTTTGTAATTCGTTATCTTCCCTGTTTCTTTTCCAGAAGATGCTGTTAATTAGTCCAATATGTTAATTTCCTCCTCTTATAATTACTAATTTCACCCCCTAAATATGTTCACACTAAGTATCCCAAACAGATGGCATAAAATGCTTTTGAGAATGTAATGCATGGGTAATTTCCCAGAATGGCTGAGAGAATGGCATTGTAAATTCATTCCAAAGCAATTTAAAACAAGAAATACTTTCTCAGAGTTGGAAAGCAACATAACTCATTTTCTCTTTTGGGCATTATTTCCTTGAAAAATCCCTGGATGACACCTTCAGGATTGCTTGGATTCAGTTCCTGTGCTCGATGGTGTTGGCAGTGAGTGATTTAGGTCATTACAGAATCACCATCAAAGCCATCAGCAAAAGTGTGTTCAGCATGAATTTGCAGAAGTGTGAGTTAGCAAAGTTCAGTGTCAAAGTCCACTCTACAGCTTTTTACATGGATGAAACACAGAGATGAAAATCGAATTAGAATTGAGATAGAATGATTTACAGAGATGAAAAATGCATAAGGGTAAAAGGGACTCTTCTGCTGAGTCATGAGGGTCAGAGCAGATCTCTCTTGCTTATTAAACTCATTACAGAGTTTAGCTGCAGCTCTGTCCAATCTTAATCCCATTGACGTGGTCAATATCTAGAGGATTACACATGTAATTAATTAGTATCACCTAAATCACCACCATCAAACATATCCCAGCAAGGGTGATCTTAATAGGATGTTGTAAAAACACTTCACCACAGATGGGATTTTTACACAGCTTCTGAACCAGCAGCAGTGTGAGGTTTGGATCACAGGATTTTTTAGCAGTTCCTGATCACTGACTAATTTAACATTTACAGAGACTCCCAGTAGAATTTATTGCAAATGCAACAGTCAATCATAGAGCTAAGATGGCAACATTCATTCTTCACTTTCTGTAGGTATCTACATTTCCATCCTGGCCATAATCTGGTTAGGTAATTACTGGAATTTAAAAAATTCCAGTAACAATGGAAGGTAAGGAAATGTTACAAGGCTGCCAGGAATGACTGAATATTCCCACTGTCATTCACCACCCAATNAGTAACAATGGAAGGTAAGGAATGTTACAAGGCTGTCATTAATGACTGAATATTCCCACTGTCATTCACCACCCAACATGATCTCTCCCATCCTGGACACACAAAAGTCCTTGGGATGGGGCCAGGGGACACTTCACCACCAAACTCATTTCACAAAGGCCACGGCCTAGCAGGAATTCCTGGGATTGTAGAACAATCCAGAAGAGATCTGGGTAATGGGGGGGAAATGCACCACTCCAGATGGAGAGTATCTTTGTGTTTGTGAACCTGAAGAAGAAAATTGTATTTAATTATTACTTTACTTTCATATATAAGAGGAATTGGTTGAAATGACAGAATTTTTTTTGGGGGGGGACTCAGCTTAAGATGTTTCTGATGTTGTGATTTCCTGGTCTGGTTTGACTAGAATCACAATGATACCCAGGATGAGCAGGTGGCTATAATTCCATATATCTGTATGATAGATGCACTGAGTTACAGCTTTAATTTTTATAGGAACTTAGNGTTACAGCTTTAATTTTTATAGGAACTTAAAGACCAGAGGTCCTCAGTTCATACTGATATTTCAAGCATTGTGTTTTTTGCATTATTCCCTTCACATCCTTTGACTTTCCCATCTCACATGTTTCCACAAGAGACTGCAAGTCTCAGCTTGCATCTGATCCTTTTAATTTTGATCTGCATGGAAATCTTTTGATTCCCCTGTTTGTTACATTGACGCATTTGACCACACAGTCTTTAAGTCCTTGTCAAAAGATGATTCATCTGAAAATAGAAATTCTGTCCAAAAAAAATATAAACCAGCGTATGGATGGCCAATGCTACTGTGCTGTATCAGTGTACAAATTACATTCTCTGTTTTTCTTCTCTTTCTTCCCCTTCAGTCAGTTTGAAGGTTGTAGTTTGCATTTATGGTGTTTACATGTATTGAGACAATCCAGTAAAGGAGAGGCAGTAAATCAGATGTCATGCATTTCATTTCAAGAAGTCCTGGGATGCACTGAAAGCAAAAATGATTTGTTGTTCGTGGTGACTGGATCCTCTTGAGCTGGGGGTTGGTTCCCTGCCCTCATCCTGGTCACTTTGTAGTGAAAGGCTGTTGTCTCACAGAAATGGTGTAAACAAGCTGATTCTGAGTGGTGCAGGATTCCACCTGTACAAATTCAGGCTTACACTTC
>VWYE01002170.1:0-102915 GCA_013398995.1 Alaudala cheleensis
GTCTTTATGGTTGCAGTTGATTCTAGTTAGCAGCTCATAGCATGTAGAATTGCTGGTTTATTTTTCTCTTGGAATGGCACACTGTAATCCCCTGGCAACCTCCTTTGCAGGCTGAGGACTCCATATGCTAATGCTGAGCTTTATTTGAATGGAAATGCTCTAAATTTTCCTGTATGAACAGTAGTCTTTGAAACTCTGAGACTGGAAAGAATGGCAGAGAAATCTGGGAAAGTTCTGTCTGGGAAGGACAGCACATTGTCTTAAATGTGTTTAAGATATTTAAATGTGATTGCATTATTCTAAAATAAGAATTTTCTGCTGCATCTTGCACAAATTACCTATATTTATAGGTACTGGAAGGAATTTTTTGACTCCAGTTAAGCTGCATTATTAACAGAGTGTAAAGGATGGAGAATTCTTAACCCAGAAGTAAAAGACATTAAACATCAGTCAGCCTTGCTGAGCTGCAGGTACATCAGCTGTTGGGATCCCTGGGTTATTTCAACCTGTCTAACAAAGCTCCCATGATCACCAGCAGCTGCTGAAGCACCTGTTCTTCTCTGGAGTGTTTAAATTGAGACTTTGGGCTGCTGCACAAAAGGGTCCATCTTTCACCATCTGCTCTCTTTCCTCTGCTCTTTTGGTGTTGCACAAACCATTTTGAAAGAGAAGGAGGTGGTAGGGAAAAATGTATTGCTTCCCATTAAATTATTGTGGCCCTTGATGTAATTAAGAATAACAAAATACAAAAAATTCCCTCATGATTTTTGTCTAGACCCAGATCATGAATGCAAACCTTTTTACATCATGTGCTTCCAAGGAAAATAATCTGCTTTGATTTCTCTTGCTGATTTGACTGGTACAATGAGCTGGTCCAATGAATACCATGCAGGACAACTACCAGGTAATGCTTCCTCCCTCTGCATGCCTGGAGCCAATTATGCCTAATGGATTATGAGGTGAAGGGCTTATTGCAGAATGGATTTGTCTCTGTTTGCCTTCAAAGTGTTAGCAGCTCCCAGGGTTATATGGTGAACAGCTGTTTGAAGAGAAGAAGCAGAGAGGAAAGCTGTGCTCTATGAAAATCTGCCTTATTTTTAGCATTCCAGGAAATCATACAGTGATTTTGACTGGAAATAATCCTCATGCACATTTAGGGAATTGTTTCTACAGATAATATCAATGATTTACAAATGGCATTACATTTTACAGAGACAAATCATGAAAACCACTCCATGCCAACAGTTGTGCCACAGTAAAGAGCTTTTACCCCGAGGTTGTTCTCCCTCCTTGGCCAATTTCCCCTCTGAGGTGACTGAGGTGTGCAGTGATGCAGCTTTTCCCCAGGTCAGTGCAAAGGGACAGTACCTGCAGAATGCTCTGTCCCCATCAGAAATCTGCCACCTGCAGGGATGTCCCTCCTCAGTTGTGTTTTGCACACAGCTGGTGTGAATGCTGAAGTAAAAGTTACAAAACCATGAATGCTTTATGTGTAACATACTCCCTTAATTTTATTTTTTTTTTTTTTTGGACACAAGTGGGTCTGAATATTGCTGGAAATAGGATACAAAAGTGGCAGGTGTGCTCTGGGGAGCAGGGGCTGAACACATCCTTCTGCACTTTCTCAAGTACAAAAGGAAGATTTTTTTCTGTTGATCTTTTTTTTACCTTTTTGCTATAATTGCTGCACTGCCCTGTGTGGATAATGGCATTCACTGGGCACTTAAGGGAACTGCTTTGGATTTTTGCCCCTTCTGGTTTTGACAGCAGCAACAGTTTAGCAAATTTTCCATAAAAACAATCTCTGTCTGTACACACACACACACACATATATTTTATATATATATATACCTGTGAAAAGTGAAATATCCTTTATAAGTATTAAACAAGATATAAATTAGATACTAAACCAGTAAGAAAAATAAAGGCTGGGAAAGGCCTCAGGAAAGTTAATGGAAAAATTAACTTGAACAAAGTGAAATTTTCTATTCAGAATTCCAAAGAGCTTGAGTTGAGGTGTTTTCAGCAGTGAATTGGGCTGTTAACTGGTTTAATACAATATAATCAACAGACTGGAAGCTTCTCTGGTTTAGACTCTATTCCATCTCTGCAGCCTTTAGAAATCATTCACTGGTGAAATTGCAATTCTTATGAAATTTAGTGTCATTCTTGACTGACAAGGTAAATTCTTACTTTATGAAGGGGCACTCATTAAAACCAGAACCTGAATCTCATTTCTCCTTCGGAGTGTGAGTTTTTCTAAGTACACTGAATGCATTTGACTCTTTCATAGGTGGATGCCAGCAGCTTTCCTTGACACAGATTTTTGGACAGTTTCAATTTCAGTGACCATGAATTCCATTTTTTTTTTTTCACTCCTCCTTTCCATGTGCAAACCCTCCTCATGTGGCAGAGCTCTCACAACTGAGAATAGCATCCATAGGTGGCAGGATCCCAAAGTGCTTCACTCGTGGGAGGCCTTTTCCTTGTGGCTGAACATGTTCTATAAAAGCCTCTTTGGGAGGCACATGAGCAGGTCTGGAGGTGCAGAAATAAACTTTCATTTGGCAGACATTAAACAGGGCACTAATCAAAAACAAGGTAAATATCCACAACACCTGTAACACCATCACCATGTGGTATTTCTAAGAAACTGAACCAAGGAATTGCTTCTCTATTATTTTCAGCTTCTGTGAGTATTTCTTGGCTAGAAAATTGAAAATGGAGATGGTTTTATGGCTGCTTTGCTTACTTTGCTCTACAAAAATCAGTGTAGCATAACAGTAATGATGTATTTTACCATCCTTCTTTCCCCTACTGGGAAAGATTTGGAAATCAGCAGGTAAGAAGAGAGAAGAGGCTGTTGGATGGAGCCCTTTGTGGTTATGAAATACCTGGGAAATTGGATCATGCTTTTAAAAGTATAAATCAGTGTCCTTGCCATGACTGTGCGTGGAACTTTTCCAACAACAGGCCCCAAGTCTCAGATGTTACACACAGGATGTGGCTGTACACCTCCTAGAAGAAAGAAACACTTTTAAACAATCCTAGACTGGGAAAAGTCATTACTTTTTCTTCTTTTTTCCCCTCTTTTTTTCTGAACACATCATTCTTTTGACACCAACTGCATGCTACCTTCTGTTAACCCAGTTCTATTTTAGTGAGAAATATCTGAACCAGGAATTGTCTGGTGCTGGCAGTGAATGCAGTACATTTAATATTCTATAAGTGAACTCAGAATCTCATCAGAGCCATTGGACATCCTGGATGCTGTGACAGATCTTCCTAAATGTAACACTGGGATGAAGCACGTGAGCCTCGAGGTGGAACCCCAGAAACAGCAGAAATGTCACCATTGTTATGTGTGGTGAGACATTTGGTAAAACTCAGCAGGATGTGGATAAGGAAGATGTATTGAACTTGTAATTCTGATCTCTATGGGGAAAAAAAATAAAAGAATAAATCCAGAAAAGGCAAACTCTGAGGATTAAAATGCCCCCAAACCCCCATTGCATAACACAGGAAAAATCAGCTTATTTTTTAAAGGCTAATTAAAAATGAGGACAGAACTGGCTTCCAGAGAACTCTAGGAATGGCAGGGTTAATTTGTTTTTATACTCACTGCCATGCAAAAACATGTTGTTATGGAAACCAAATATATGTTATTTCTTAAATAAATATTCTCTCAAGGCCTCTGAAACAGAGGAAAGAAATGGAAGTTATTAGTGTTATTGTTGCTGTTGGCTGTCTGAAATCCCAACGCTGGGATTCTAATTGAAAATCCAAGGATTTTGGCTTCCTGGTATCATAGCAAAAATGTGGAAAGCCAGCACGATTGTTATTTCCTTTTAAACACTGAAAAACTGGGAATGGTCTCCAAGATGTCTCTGCTTAAAGCCTCTCAAGGTTTCTCCTGGTTTGGGAAGCCTGCAAGCCAAGAATAATTTATGTAGAAAATCACCAAGTGAATTTTCCATGTTGCTTTGGTGTCTCTCAGATGTTTCCTAAATCTAGTTCAATTCAGATTGATGCTGAATGAATTTTCTGAATAGATCTGGACCCTCATGCTCATTGAAAGAATCCATGCTTGGTTTATGGGCTTTTTGCCTTGGGCAAACTCATCAATCTCCAGATTTCAGACCAAACCTGGAGGGGATTTTCCAGAGAAAATTTGCTACCAGAGAAATTTCTCAGGTGTATCTGTGGTGGTAGATGAATGATCTTGATGGAAAGGGGAAACTTGAAGGACCTTTCTGGTGTGGTGAGGGGTGGATGAGGAAGATGCAGTGACAATCAAGGCTTGCCCTGGGACATGTTTTCAGGCAGTGACACTGCTGAGGCATCACTGAGGGCTGAACTCATCACAAACACTGCACTTGTCACTTGAAATTGTCAGTGCCAAATTGGTTCTTTCAGAATTCTTCAGTTTATTCACCATGGAGAGGGAGAGGCCAGTCAGGATGTACAACTCCCATTAGCCCTTCCTGGGAACAGGTTTCATGGCCTTGAATCTGTTCCATTTTCATTTTTTTTGTGAGCCATAAGCAGCAAAGAATTATTTATTTTGCTTTTATGCACCAGGAAAACTCATTTAGAGAGTGAATGCATTGGAATCTGAAGCCTTGTATAGATATATGTAATATCATGGGGAAAAAAAATTCATAATGCATTTTTTATGATGCATAATTTGGTTTTGGATATCCTGCATTCATGGAAACAAAACTCAGAATGAAACTGTCAGGAGCTGTCAATTTGTTTTGGGGAGTTTTATTAAAACCAGCAGCTGTAATCCTTAAATTATTACAGGAATATCCTTTAGAAGTGGGGAGAAAATACTTGATCTGTATTATCCCTGCAGTGACAAGAATGTTATTGCAATTCCATCTCTGGTTCCAGACATCCAAAATTAAAGCAAAGCATTACAAAGGATTCAAGGAAGAGATGCAAAAAACCTGAAAACTGTGGAAAATGTGGCTCCTAAAAATAGATTGAACTTTGTTCAGTGACTTTTGGGGGGAAGGATTAAGATTTGTTAAAGTCTCCCTACTGAGAAGGGCTGAAATCTGACAATTTCTGTATATTTTATTGTATATTTATTTCTTTTATTTTACTTTTGAGCTGCAGCCTTAGCTAGGTAATGTAACCTAGGATATTACAGCACATCACAGGAAGTAGTTTAGTCTTTTAAATCAACAATTCTCTGACCCCCATGCCAACAAACAATTCAGTGCCTTGTATAATATATGAATTTTGAGCAGTTGTTTGCAAAAAGGCAGAATATTAAGAATATTTTCAGCATAAGAAGCCTGTGTTACTTGCTTCTTTCATTGAAAGTATTATTTACGAAATGATAATATTTCTGTAGAATCAGAAATGTGCATAGGCTGTTTCAGAATTCACTGCCAGATGTTTTGCATTATCCATGCAAACCTTTGGAGGTGTATCCTGGAAGAGCAATTGTGATGTTAATTTGTTTTTATTGAACTTGCAGAGTGGTGGGCCAAAACTGTGCATTGAGGGGAAGCAATTTCTCTGATATATTTTACACTGATCTAGTTAGTCTTAACATGTTTTATTTTTAAAAGTCTCTTTGCATTTGTTCCAATTCCCTTTATATAAATCTCTGCTATAATTTTTAGGGATAATGAAAGTGTTGATAATAGGGTTATTTTCAGGTGCAGTAAACATTGATATTATTCCACATTTGAAAAGCTAATACAAAGATGAAATCCAGCAAACAGGAATGTAAATATGAGAGTGAGTTCATGCTTCAAGAGTACATAAGCAAAGCCATATCATCTCTCATTTGTCAAGCACAACTGAATCCCTCAGGGTGATGATGCTTGGCCAGTCAATCTGGTGAACATGCAGAAATAATGAGAAAAATAGCTGAAATAACTGGTCTTGTTTTGGTAAGGTTTTGGGTATTCTTTTTTTTATTTTCCCTTCAGTTTGTGCTGGTAACAATCCATCAAATCTGGCTAATTTGAAATTGCAGCTTGTATGAAAACAGCTTTCCCTTAGCTTTAGGTACCAGATTGCTTCTGTTCCTACCTTGAATTTCTGCAATCATCTTTCTCTTAGGAAATTGTTTTCAGCATTACCCATCAGCTTGCAATTTTGCAGAATGGGACATCACATCATCAAACAAGCTTCACTCTGTAAAGCTGTTTCCAGATTCATATTTTTAGAAGTTTTTATTCATCTTTACCTCTTGCCTGACCTGTGTCAGCTGTCACTGTCACTGGGGATCAGTTGTGAGGAGCTGTGGATGCCTGAGCCACATTTCACAGCCTGCAAGACCCAACATGTCTCATCTGTGGCACAAATCAGGGAATAAAAACAACCTCCCACGCACCCAGTAAATACTATTCCTGCAGAAAATAACTTGCCCTACTTACTATCTAAAGTAGTCACAAATATTTAATGTGCTGCAGGATTAAAATAGCTCAGAGTGACATTTGGGTGGCACAATAAAGGGGTGGTGAGAGGTCTGTGCAGTGTGGCCTGGAGAGGGATGCTGAGCTCAGGAGAGGCACAAAAGCACAGTGAGATTTGCTGGTGGCTGAAGGAAACACCTACTCAGCTTTTGGAGAGGGGGGGATATTTTCAATGAACCCATCTGGTTTTTAAAAGCACTGGTGAGCAATGGAAATGTTCCTCATATTTATAACCAGGTTATTGAAAGAATGGTAAGATCAGGATTAATTTTAAGGTAAAAAGTAATATTAGAAAAGGCACCTGGCTGAATAATGTATTCATGTCCTAAATCATGTGTTCTGATCTCTGCAGTGAAAACTAATGAATGGTGCTGTCTCTGTAGTATTTGCCAAGGAATATTTCACAAATCTGTTGTAATTAAATGATTTGGACATGTGGTATTGTTGTACTAATTGGTGTTAATTGCTGGTTTTAAACAGGTATCTACTGTAATGGTATTTGAGCAGGAAGCTCAGGATTCAGTAAATCATCAGAGAACCAAATTATTTGAGAATTACTCCAAAATCTTCACTGGGCTGACAAATTAAAGGACAGAACTGATTCAGAATTACATCATTCTCATAACTGGTTTTATTTTCTCAGCTGAAAATGGAGGAAAAGATGGGAAGCCAGGACAATGAATTGCATGTTTAACATGGTGACAATTTTTGAAAACTTCTGAAACATAAGAACAGATTGAATAAATTAGGCTGGTACTTAATTGTGATTAAGGATTTGGGACCCAACTGCACAGTCTTATTGCTGCTCAGAAAACATCAACAGCCACATCAAATTGTTAACTGTCCTCAAGTGTGTCCATGGTTCTGTGTGCTGCATGTCCAAGTATAAATGTAAAAATATGTGGAGAGAGAGAGAGAAAGAATTATATTCACTTAATATATATTTATACACACACCCATATAAATATATCTATTCTGATTTTTTTTCTGAGTTAAGGTTCCCAGGATGATTCATTTTGTTCCAATGCTGGTAAATCCCTCTGTTGGGATAGTTTCTCCAGGATGCTGGAAGGCAGAGCAGGAGCAGCTCCCAGATTCTTTCTTTATTCATCCTTTCTGTTCTGCCTGTCATGGAGGAGCAGAATATGAGAGGGAATGGTGAGCTGAGCTCTCAACACCTCTCTGTCCTTCTCATTTTGTTGTGGTTCTTTAATCTACAGGTTTTCTGTGCAATCTTGGAGAAGCTGGGATGCACATTACCATTGATGAAGTGATTTTATTCTTCATTTCCCACATGCCTCTTGGTTTGTGTGTTTGCATAAAAGTCAGGACTAATCTGGAAAATCTCTTTTCACATTTAGAGTCAGACAAAAGGGGGAAAGCAGCTATTTCTGTAGCTTTTGAGGAATACAGTGAACATAAGAATTAATAATGGGAACTGTTAAAATTCAATGCACTATTTTATGAATGGGACCTCCTGGAAGCAAAAAGGAGCTTAAAATTCATGAACTGAGATTTGACAGCAAGTGGAACTGCAGAGGCTGGTACTGTGAAATGTCTGATACAAGTAACCCAACAGGAGACAGCTGGGGGCTGAACTTTGTTGCATTTTCACCTTCCACCAAGGTGTAATCCTAACACCCTGAATTTCATCTCTTCAATTTCACAACATCTCATATTTTTTACAATTTGCTTTTTTCACTAACTATTGTATAATTAGCAAATTGGGGTCTCTGTGTTGTGTGTGGAGCCAAGAGGGGCAGCCTGTTATCTGAGGGAACTGCTTTGCATTTTCCTTAGAAAATAAAAAGCAAAACAATTTCAGTTCTAAATCTCAAGATACTTTTCCCAAAAGTGCTTTATCCCATGCACACACAGTAATTTAGTGGCTGCAAGGTTTATTCTGTTTGGAGAATCAGAAGTATGGCAAGCTACATCCAAAACTGAAATTAAGGAGAATATTCTTTACCTTCCATGGGATCATTACCTGGAGGAAATCAGCCCTGAGAGCTGGGGACTGAGGAAAGGATTGACATTTATTTTTCTGTTTCTTCCTCATCACACTGAAATGATGACTTGTTCAGCTTTTAAGGATGAAACTCTAACAATCCTACAATCAGAATAGTTCCAGCTGGAAACCCTCCTGCCATGGTAAACAGTAAAACTTCATTAAACTGGCATTACTGGTTAATAAAAAGCTGCTTCTACAAGCCAAGAATACTGAAAGATAAGGCCAATTTAATCCCAAATGAGCAATCTTCATGCTGAGACTCTTCTGCCATAAATTCACACATCTGTCTCAGTGATGTCCCTGGAAATTCTCTGGCAAGCTGGAACAGAATCAGTCCCTAAAGAATCACATGATTTAGATACCAGAGGAGGACTAATAAAAGAAACATGGAACAGTTGATATAAATTAATCATTTTACAAATGTTAAGTACCTTTGGCACTGGTGAAATGGGTGTAAATTGAATGTGATGTGGATTTTGCAGTGAAAATCATGATAAGATTTTTCAGAAAACAATCTGAAGATATTGGTACAATTAGATTAACTTCACTAGCAATCAGAGCATGAACATTTAGTAGTGAAAGTGAAACAGAGAAGATTCTAGCAGTTTAAAATCTACCCAAGGGGAAGGACACAGGCCTTTCTCTTCCCCCACTGATGTCTTTTCCCATTATCACTGTTTAAACCACCAATGTTGTGCATCACAAGCACTGCTCTGTCTCCTCCTGCCTTTTCCTGACCTATTTATTGGGGTGTGGGCAAATTCCCAGCTCTCTCCAGCAGTGATAATTCACTATCTGTGTACAGAACAAGGCAATCTATCAAGCTGTGAGATTACATTGATGATGAGAAAGTGTTTTAGAATTTGTATCCAAATTGTAAATACATTTTTATTTAAAGTTCATTTTGAGATGAGATTTAGACTTAGTTTTATCCATCTCTAGTTCAAGGTTGAAAGGGAAATTACTATAAGTGCATTCAATTGCCTTCTCTTTCCATTTTCTCTTTTATCAGCTCTCACACAGAATGCTTATTTGAACAGAATTACTTATCAATATTGGTCATAACAGAAATTTTTTTTAAATTTGTTTTTAATATATTTTCTATGTTTTTTTTTAACAAAAAATCTAAACAGATCTGTTAGAAAAGCACTTTGAAATTTATAATACATATTCCTTTCCAATCAATTTTGACATCTTTCCAGCTTTCTGAATATTATTAGAAAAATCCAGACTGGATATTCTTGAGATAGTAAAAAAAGGAGACCAAAAAAACTGAAAAAAAATTAATATCTGAAGTGTTTTCTGGCCTTGTAGCAATCTGAAGAAAAAGAAAACAAGCAGAAAATATATCAGGCTAGAAGCAATGATGCTACTTATAGCATGATTACTTTGGAAAATACTGAGCTGGAAAAAAAATTATATTGCTGGAAAATAGATGCAGTGCTGTGAAAGGGAAATAAGAAACAAAACTTGAAGAGGAAACCCTTCAGATCTTGATTATAGTAGTGTCACTAGAATGGAATCAGACTTCTACTAGTCCTGATTGTTTGGAATGAAAAAAAATCAATCAGCATTAAAATCAAACCAAAAACCTTTACAAACCAAACCAAAAAAACTCCACTGTGAACAAACTGTATTTAGCAGAGTTTTATAAAAATTCCCAGATATCAATCAATGGGAAATTTTCAAGAAATCACAGGACCCATTCTTATGTAAAATACTGAGTTACATTTTTCTGTAGCAAATATTAAAGGGGTTGTGAGCCACTCTGGAATTAACATCCTTCCTCAGTGTGAAAAATCCTCATTCCACACAAATATCACAGAGGATTAGCAAAATTCCAGTGGCTTTTTAATCCGTGGCAATGTGGATATGGCTGATTATTTCAATAGCCAGTGAGTTAAGAAATACCTTTTGTGAGAGGAAAGAGCAGTTGATTTATGCAGCCAGAGGAGGGGTCAGGTGATGGGAAAGGTGAGGTCACTGTCTCTGCAGGAATAGTGTGTGGGCTCATGGTTCCCCAGGGATTTCATGCCTTGGTGAAGTCACTGACCTTTATTTAAGTTTCCAAATATTAGACTGAAATTTTCTAGTTGAACAGGAGCTTGGTCTCGTGTTTAATTTATTATATTTGTTCCCCTGTAATTGCTGTCCTCAACTCTGCCACCTTCTTGTGTGTAAGAGGTTAAAGGCAGCAGAAAACCAGAGACTCTTTGAAACCCTCACTAATGCAATATAAATCTCTTCAAGAAAAGTGTTCTGTTGAACACAGGTATTATTGTGCAACCTATAAAATACATTAGAAAAATTCCTACTGCCACCTGCAGAATGTGGTGATTCGTGGTTGATAAATTTCAAGAATAAAGCTCGATGCATTTCAAGTTCTGTGATGAATTCCATGACATAAACCACACATAAATCCTGTGGCACTGCCTGCCCACCACCTCAGTACCCATATGTATAATTTGTGCCATTTTGAAATTACTGCCATTTAGCACAGGCTGTGAATAAGATCCTGTGGCTGTGAAGAAAATTCCAGTTTCAGGTAGTGCTTTCTCAGCAGTGCTCTTCAGAGTTACCATTGCCACCACCCTGTGTCAGTTCACAGGAGCAGCACCTGGCAGTGAATTACTGCAGGTGAAGATTCCTCACTGTCAGAGGTGGCTCTGGAGCTGGATGAAACCCCTTGTGTTATCACTGGAATGGAAGTGCTGGGTGTGGTGTTTGCAGCAAAGACTGAGTTCACCTGTTCAGATTAATGATGGACCTTCTTTGAGACAATGGCTTTTCTAAAAACCCCTGGAGGTCACAGTTCCTCTCTGAGTTAAACAGCTGTGTGTGGCACAACAGGTTTTCTGCAAGGTCAACAGCACTCCCACTCCTAAATTCAATGTACTTGAGTGGTGAAGGTGATATTTGTGAAATGATTTGACAGTTTCATGCAGTAACACTGACACTGAGCTCTGATTCAGTCGTTGCCTTGCCCTTGTGTTTCCCTTGATTGCACTGGATTTGTCTTGCAGAGCCTGAAGAAACTGTCACACTCTGACAAAGCTACAAGTCTGTGGCAGAAACTGATTAAAATAAATAGACCCTCATAACTAAAGCCTGCACCATTTTTCATAGTGAGGGGTTCTCTGCAGATGCTGATTTATTGGAGACTTAATAATTGTGTTTACAATGGCAAACAAAAGATGTTTGCAATAATGTGGTTAATTAAAATCATCAACTGCATTAAATAACATTATTTTAAGAATCAGTCTCTAGTGAGGTTGTGTATTCAAAGATCTCTTGTCCTGTTGCTTACTGGAATAAATCAAGGAAATGTTTATAACAAAGTTTTATCCTTACAGGTATTTCTAAGAATGCTGGAGAGGTGTCGGAGTTGTCTCTTCTGAGATTAACCCCAGCAGTGTAAATCTTTCTTCTCACCTGCCCGTGCTTGAAAGAAGGAATCAGAGAACGTCTGGGTTGGGGACTGCAGATGTTTATTTTACAAATCTCATCTCTCAGTTCTTTCTGTCCAGCATGAAGTTCACNTCACCCCCCTGTCCAGGCTCCTGCCCATCAGGAGAACCAGAGAGATACTCTGGTCTGCCACAGAGAGGTTCATAAAGCTTTTGAGGTAAACATTTTAAATTACTCCCTTTTGAGAGCAATTGTTGGAATTACATCACTTCTGCTGGTTAACCCAAGGCAGCTGCCACTGTTTTTTCCTCCAGTTCAGTTGATCACAGGCTGGGACAACTCATTCTTTTGTCCATCTTTAAAATGTGTTTAGAGCTTTGAGAAAGACTTATGGAACACCAAACCATAAAAGAGAGAAAAATATTCTGAACTGTACCACCACATATCAAATATTTTCCCATTCTGAACTCTAAAGAGAAGGATGTAGTCATATTAATTTATTCATGCGTGGTCTTTTACAACCTGCTGAAGAAATGGCAGCACATCATGAAACTGGAGAGACACTTCTAATTTCCGTGTCTCCTTGAATGATGATGTCATTGCTTCAAGAGAAGTAATTTTTCTACAATAACTACACTCTTCTGTTTAAGTGTATTTACTATTTATATACTCCAAGTGGGTTTTTTTTGGTTTTTATTTTTCAACTTCAAACAGCATATTTCAGCTAAGTGGAATATTTAAAGTCTTATTTAGTGCTTCAGCAAAAACACAGCTCTATCAAATTTTTATCTGTTCTGTGGAATTACAAATATTTAAAAATATTTTATAAATTGTATTATGTAGTGCATCAAGAAAAGGGATCCCAACAATTTTGTGCTTGCTGGTAGTATCTAGAGCCAGATGTTTCTAATGAAGCTGCAAGGTTGTTTCTGCAGGCAGATGGAAAATGTGATCCACATTAGGTCACAGTGAATCTCCAATAGATTAAAATGACTTTGAGTCTAAATTTTAAAATATGAATCTTAATGATTTCCTGCAAGGTTGTTATCAAATTCATGGGTGTTTACACAACTGTACAGTTTCAGCTTGATTTTTATCAAATTATTGACAACTACCACAAAATCAGTCCTTTTCAAGTTTTCTTTCTGTTGTGTCATTAAAAAACCCTCAGACCCTAATTTTGCTCCCTCTACTCCATTTCTCTTGATCTGTTGATTATATCCCTCCTTTGATCATTTTTATTTGTATTCCCTGAAAATATGGCAGACAATTAATGGGTACACTTTTAGACCTGGCTGAAAAAAAATCCTTTTAGTCAGAAAATTCCTTCCAATCACAGGAGCTGTTTCCATTGATGTAATAAAAATATGATTCTAATAAAAATACTTCTCCTCTGAAACTTGTCTTTAAAAATATAATACTTGATATTAAAAATGAGAGGTTTTATTTTTAAATTGCTTTCAGAAATTCTTCTACATCTTGACACAGAGGATGTTGACTTAGAGGTTTAGTTAGGACATTGAACTGATGTAGATATTATTGACACAGAATTTCAGTTGCTAAAGGTGATTCATCTGCAGCAGTACTTGATCATTTATAGAAACAAAACAGTGCCTTCACTTAGTGATGTCTGTCAAAACATTCTCCTGTCCATTTGTGCCACTGATTTGTGCTTTTTCAGACAGGCCCCCTCTGAGAGAGGAGCAGCTTCTTGCAGTTTGTGAAGAGCTGAAAGATTGGAGGAATGGCTTTAGACTGGATCATTGCTGGGATCATTTCAAGGTACTGGGCACAGAGTCAATCATTGGCAATGTGCACTGGCAGCCCAGAAATTCGTTGTTTCCTGGGCTGCAGCCAAAGCAGAGTGAGCAGGAGGAGGAGGNCAGAGAACTTAGTGAAAGATTGGAGGAATGGCTTTAGACTGGATCATTGCTGTGATCATTTCAAGGTACTGGGCACAGAGTCAATCATTGGCAATGTGCACTGGCAGCCCAGAAATTCGTTGTTTCCAGGGATGCAGCCAAAGCAGAGTGAGCAGGAGGAGGAGGGAGGGGATCCTGCCCCTCTGCCCTGGTGAGACCCCACCTGGAGCTCTGGGTCCCAGCACAGGAAGGACAGGGACCTGCTGGAGTGAGCCCAGAGGAGCCACCAAGATGATTACAGGGAGAAGGAAACACTGAGGGAATTGGGATTGCTCAGTATGGGAAGGAGAAGGATTTGGGGTGACCTAATTGTGGCCTTCCAGTGCCTNGTGGAGAAGGAAACACTGAGAGAATTGGGATTGCTCAGTATGGGAAGGAGAAGGCTTTGGGGTGACCTAATTGTGGCCTTCCAGTGCCTGAAGGGAGCTGTGAGAGATGGAAAAGGACATTTATAGGGAGATGCAGTGACAGGACAAGGGGGATGGCTGCACACTGACAGACAGCAGGTTCACACTGGATATCAGGATAAAATTCTTCCCTGCAGGGGTGGTGAGACAGTGGCACAAATTGTCCAGGGAGCTGTGGCTGCTCCATCCCAGGCCAGGCTGGATGGACTCTGAGCACCTGGGCTGATGTCAGGGACACTGCCCATGGCAGGGGCTGGGAACTGGGTGGTCTTTGAGGTCCCTTCCAGCTGAAATGATTCTTTGCTTCAGGACTGTCAGTGTTTCATCCTTAAAAGCTGAACAAGTCATCATTTCAGTGTGATGAGGAAGAAACAGAAAAATAAATGTCAATCCTTTCCTCAGTCCCCAGCTCTCAGGGCTGATTTCCTCCAGGTAATGATCCCATGGAAGGTAAAGAATATTCTCCTTAATTTCAGTTTTGTATGTATCTTGCAATACTTCTGATTCTGTGAACAGAATAAACCTTGCAGTCACTAAATTACTGTGTGTGCAGGGGGACAGCACCTGTCTTGAGGTGTGGAACTGAAATTGTTTTACTTTCTAACGAAAATGCAAAGCAGTTCCCTCAGGTAACAGGCTGCCCCTCTTGGCTCCACACACAACACAGAGACCCCAATTTGCTAATTATACAATAGTTAGTGAAAAAAGCAAATTGTAAAAAATATCAAATATTGTGAAGCTGCAGAGATGAAATTCAGCTCATTATGAATACTTCCACAATTCTATGATTGGGAATGTTTTTAGCAAAATCTGACAAATGTACGAATTACTGTCCCTCTGTTTATGACTTTAGAATATGTTGGGAGGTCTAATTTAGCTGGATAATCTAAAATATAGAGTAGCTTAATGGGTTTTGTGAGATTTGAGTTACTTATATGGTTCAACTACAGACTTCAACAAAGTGTATTTATTTTAAACTGAGTGCATTTCTCTCCCAGAGTTTTGCAGGACTGAAGAGTGCAGAGATATTCTGTTGATATACACTAAAAATATCTACTTTAGCATCCAACTCCTTGTTGTCTCTGCAAAGGCACATTTTGGCTTAAGTGGGATTAGCAGTGTGCATGTAGTTAAACATGTCCATAAATGTCTGCAAGGCTTTAGTTACTCAGTGCACTCATTATCTCAATTTGTTGTTTTGTGGAATTATTCCAAGGATCTCATCTAATCACATCCTCCTGGAGGCACAACATATGCCCACAATAGCATGAGCTATATTTAGCTCCTTGCATGTTTAGGGAAGATCAATGGAACATTTTCATTGCCAGTGAATGTATGGATCTGGGAATTACCCTGCAGGAATCAAAATCCCTCAATGAGATCATGGTGTGAGTTCCCTTGGCTCTAAAGCTGAGGCAGATGTGTCATTTTTTAGATAAAAACACTACAATTGATGGCAATATCTAAACAAATGTGTAGCAATGTATTGTAAAAGTAATATAAAATAGGTGTAAGTATGTAATTACTGCTTTAATTAAATTTAAAAACAAACTTGACTCTAGTGCTTGTATACTAATCCCAAATATGATCCCCAGATATAGAAAAGACATGATCATTATGCTGAATGAAAATGAGCCATGTGCTCTTCATTGAAGATATTTTACCCCACAGTAAAACAGGTTTGTTTTAGGTATTTCTGAATGATGAACCTTTGGTATTTAGCCTGAAATGCAGTTGGCAAAGAGCCCCAATAATTCTGTTCTCAGCAATGCTATCCTAATTCTGTTGAATTACTTTATAACAGTGAAAGGGGAGTAGGATTTGATGGAAGATTATGGCCTATTTCTGCAGACTTTGCTGCTTTCATCTGCAAAAACAGTCACAGGAGTCAGTGGAAGTATGGATGGAGTATTGCTCCAAATGTGTAAACACAGCAGAGTGGGACTCTGTACAACTTGGAAGTACTTTATAATAAAGTACTCTATAGTAAAGTACTCTATAGTAAACTACTCTATAGTATTTCTCACCTCCCCACCCTATTTGAATTTGATTTCAAATAACAGAGCTGAGAAAGTAAATTTTTTCCTAGAGCTGCCTGTAAAATGCCAATATTTATATTAGTGTTGAAGGAATTAAGCATGAATCATTTGAAAAGGAGCTGGCTAACATTCCAAATCCTTTAATTAATGTCTTTGTTTCGAGATATACAGTTCCTTCTTGGCCTTGCCATTCAATGGATTTTCCCAGCAGCTGAAAAAATGGTGATGTAACAATAATTATTGAGTATTTTTTGTCTTGATAATCATATGTCAGTTTTCAATTAAACCAGAAAGAGTCAGAGTATTTCAGATCAGGGAATTCTAATAATAAGATGCTCAAGAAATAGAGAATATTAATGAATAAAATTTAGATTAATTCTGAAATGTCAGGTGGAATATTATTGATGATAAAGAGAACTAGTATCAATTATGTTGATTTTGAACATTATATTATTTATATAACATGTGTATCATCTACACTCATTAGATAATAACATAGATAATGTTATTTTGATAGCCTTTAATGACATCTCAATTTCTCAGCTGAAAATCAGATTTACTCCCAGATATTCTCAGGTAAAATCAAAAGTAGGTTTTTAAAGTATTCAGGAAAAATATACCACTTCAAATAAAATTTTCATTTACTTCTTTACCTGCTATGTGTTTATTTGAACATATTCCTGCTTGCCAGCAAGCAGAGCAAAGTCTTGAAGTTGCAGATGAGTTACAGGCAAGAAGGCTATAAAAAATGATCAGAAATTATGTTTCTTTAGCTAAAATACAACTGTGTTTCTTCTCTGCATGCATTCCTAGAGGGGTTGGGAAAATTCAGCTTTTATTTGTTGTTTGAATTTGTTTCATACAGAAGTTTTCCAGCTGTACTGGAAGAGCACAACAGAGTGTGTGGGATTCACACTTCAACATTGTGCAGTTGGAGACCTTGTTTTACTTCCCAAAATTCAATTCAGTATCAATGAAAGCATCATTAGTTGCCATGGCAAGAAGTGTCAACAGCCATTTATTTCTTGGGCTTCCCTTTACCTTTTTACTCCTGTAGGAGTTCACATAAAACTGGAAAAAAAATGTTAAAATGTTAAAATTGTTGTGTCACCAATTATTCTGCAATCCAAATAAATCCCAGTCAGTAACATTGATCTCCAGGATTTAATACCTGCTCCACTAAAAATGTAGAACTGAACCCATAAATTGGAATGATGCCAGTGTCAGAAAGAAGGTGTCCCAAAATATTGGGTCTAATTCCCAATGTATAGTAAAATAATAACACCCTAATTGTGGTTAAGGAGTTTTTCCTTTTACTGATTTTTGGTAACACCCCCACTGAGACTCCAGAACAACCAGCTGCTCACTCACTCCCCTTCCCCAAAGGTGGCCAAAGAGGGGAATTCAAAAGGGAATGATCTCATGTGGAGATGTGAACAACTCACTGCAAACAGAAATGAGGTAAGAAAACAGTAATAGTAACAGTATTAATAATTAAAGAGTACCAAAAAAAACAAAAAAAAAGTGAGTGAACACCAGTTGAAATGGAAAGAGGACGTGGAATAGCAGCCCCCAGTTAATAAAACTTGAATTGGCTTTGTGGGCCATGTAATCTTTATTAACTGTTTGAATAGGAAGGTAACTGGTTGGACAAACACATGAGCCTGTTCCTGGATTGCAGGTTAATTGCAGTGCCAATGGATGTTCATACTCATCCAGCTGTGCTTATTTAATCTGCAAGCACCAAGGGTCAAAATCTGACTCCTGGTGTTTCAGTTTTATGGGATCTGGGTGTTGGGGTTTCCCTGTGCTGTCCCTGCTCAAGGCACAGGGGTGACAAAGGTACATCATTAGTGACCTGGAACACCTATGGGATGTCACTTTACTGATTGCTGTCCTGCTGAGATTTTTGGAGCTAAAAAGGAGGAGAATACCCTCCCTTGCAAGAATGAGCACAGATTAATCAGAGGAACAGGATTTCATTGATGCATCCTAAATACTCCCATTATTTTCATGTATTTTGTTTTAATTGTTGGAACTGCCCACAGGGTAAGGTGACCTATGGGCCACATATAAGACAGAGATTTTAGTTCTTGTTGAGTAACATGATGGTGTCAGCAGTGTAGCTGGAACAGAATTTCCTGATTGTAAGGGTTCACTGGACCTACCACAAATTACAGTCTTGGGATAGGATTTCCAGCTGATAAAACCAATCTTCTGCAGATCTTGACCCAAAGAAAGATTTTCCATTCCAGCTGACTGTGGAAAGTTTGGTTTTACCTGCAATGAACAGTGCAGGGATGGTGGTGTCCCAGGTTGCTGCCAGATTTTTAATTTTTAATGAAAGTGCTGTCTCTTTGTGGAAACTAATTCCATGTGTCCTGTGTGAGTACAACACTTGCACCCCAGGTTAGGAATTCTAGCTGAACAAACATCCCATCCCTGTGCCCATTTTCTAATTCTGCTCAGAGGAGAAATAGTGGAACATGATATTATGGTTTTGGTATTTTAGATGGTCATTCAACAGTAACAGCTTCCTCTCCTATCATTTCTACCTCGACGTTTGCATTGGATGAAACTGGATCTTGTTACTAAAAATATTGTGTAAGGTAGTTATTCTGGTACATTTACTGCTCTGACAGATTTCTTTGTCTCTGGTCAGTTCTCTTGACCTCAGTTCTCCCAGCTGGGAACAAGTTCTGGGTACTGTTCAGTCAGACTAGTTAATTTTTTTTCCCCAGTGACTGACATAGGAAATTGGAAGCAGCTGGTACAGAAAGTGTTTGGTATATTGCCTGTTAGATTGCTGTATTTTTTCACTATTCAGTTTTGCCATTGGTTTTCATCTTGCTGTCTCTATCTACTCTAAGATCAGCTCCATTCCTGCTTTTATACAGCACAGGATGCTGCAGGGTTCTAATTTCTAAGTGATCTAAGTGATGCCTGGAGCACTATTATAATATTAATTTAGCTATTTTTTTGTGGAATAAATATAAGTAAGAGGCACAGCATATTAATGAATTGTTTTATTATACAGCATATAAGAATAAATTGGATTAAACAATTAATAATTATTTTAAGAATGAATTCATCAAGAAGTATCTGTATATTTCTATGACTGCATTAGTAGAAACTAGTAATGGAACAGCAGTGAAATCCCTCCTCTATCCAAATGAGTGTCCAGTTGGAGTTTTGTCCTTCAGCCAGGATGTTTAATGAACTCTCTGCTGTTACAGGCTTAGCTCTGACTTCACCAAATCTTTGCATAATCTTGTCCCTGAGCCTGAATCCAGCCCTGATTGACCCAATGTTACGTAGAAAAGTAATCTCACACTGAACTGCAAGGACATCCACTAACCCCTGGTGGTGCACTGCCCTGCCCAGGTCCCCTCCCTCCCTTGCCCCCACTCACAGTCCCAGGAGCCCAGGGATCCTCAGCAGGCTCTGGTTCAGATCTGGCAGTGCTGTTTCCCTGGACCTCTCCTGAACCCCCTGCCCAGCTGGGTCAGGGTCAGCACTGTCCATGTCAGAGCTTTCCATTCCCAGTAAGGAGCAGCACAGGGGGGGTTTGGGGCTCCCCAATCCCCTGGGACATCACATCAGTGCCTGGATTAACCAGGTGCATGGTGCAGCCCCTTCGTGAGCAAGGTCTGGAGTGAAGCCCTTGGAGCCCCTTTGAGCAACACACTGCCCTGAGCTCACCTGTCAGGGTTAAATTAGTCCATGATGAAGTGGTGCTAAACCCTTTAAATGTAATCTGTTGGTCAAGTCTGAGGCAAGTTTGGCAAGGGGACCCAGTCTGAGCCTCATGACTCAAAGGGATGGCCTCTCTTACCCTTTGCACTTTTATTTTTCCTGGTCTCCATGTGGGTTATTTTACATTGATTGTGTAATCAATTTTCTTTTGTAACCTTTATCTGTACAGTGAGTGGGAGAGTGAACGTTGCCACTGAGCTCTGTTAGTTTGTGTTGGGGTTTGGCCTTCTTTTCAGCCTTGCCCCTGCTGGGAACTGAATGCACAAGAGATAAATTTCATATCAAGACTCAGGTGTTTATTAATTCTTATCTGCATCACAGTCTCACAAGCTGTGAGCTCTGCACACCAGCTAACTGAGCACAAAATGGAGCACTTCTCTATCTCTACCAAATATTTTCAAGGACAAATAATCTAATATGAAATGCCACTAAATTAGTTTTACTTTAAACCCAATAACCAACTACTCCTGTTCTGCATTGCAGACTTTCCTAACCAATCACAGAAACTACCCAAACCCATGAAGAAGAAGGTGAAGAAGACAACTGAGCAACACCCCAAAACCTCCCTCTTGCTGTGTATATATATATATATATATATTACTGTATACTAGGATTTTAAACTCTAAGTTTTCCAGCCTGTGATATCACACACTTCTAATCAAACTACACACCCATAATCCCAGATGTTGGAAACCTTCTCAGGTCCAATGCAGGGTTTTCTTGGGGGTCAGTGCCTGTCAGCACAGAAAGCCTAAAATTCTCAGTAGCCAGAGTTCCAACAGGTAACCTTGTTGCNGTTGGGGTTTGGCCTTCTTTTCAGCCTTGCCCCTGCTGGGAACTGAATGCACAAGAGATAAATTTCATATCAAGACTCAGGTGTTTATTAATTCTTATCTGCATCACAGTCTCACAAGCTGTGAGCTCTGCACACCAGCTAACTGAGCACAAAATGGAGCACTTCTCTATCTCTACCAAATATTTTCAAGGACAAATAATCTAATATGAAATGCCACTAAATTAGTTTTACTTTAAACCCAATAACCAACTACTCCTGTTCTGCATTGCAGACTTTCCTAACCAATCACAGAAACTACCCAAACCCATGAAGAAGAAGGTGAAGAAGACAACTGAGCAACACCCCAAAACCTCCCTCTTGCTGTGTATATATATATATATATATATTACTGTATACTAGGATTTTAAACTCTAAGTTTTCCAGCCTGTGATATCACACACTTCTAATCAAACTACACACCCATAATCCCAGATGTTGGAAACCTTCTCAGGTCCAATGCAGGGTTTTCTTGGGGGTCAGTGCCTGTCAGCACAGAAAGCCTAAAATTCTCAGCTTCGAGGGTTCCAACAAGTTTGAGCTTTCACAAATTTATGTCCAAGCCCCATTTGTCAATAAGTTTGAAGGTGGCACCTTAAACTGCCTAAATCACTAATTCACAGCACCACAGCAGCTTAAACTACACTATTGTTGCAATCCTTTGCAACATCATATTAGGCAGGGCATCAAACCTGAGGGATACATCTGTGGGCCTTGAAAGAACTCGAGGATATTGGCCTTTTCAATATCAATATAGAAATTGATTTATTTCAAGGAAACGTGGTACATTCTGTTGAACACTATCACACATTACATAAAGCAAAACTCAAAGTAAATAAAAGTGCTTACTGCAAAATTACACTTTTCTACATCTTCTGATTACTGTAGTTCCATTTTCCTTTAAGAGAACATTGATAGTTTTTACAATGATTTTTCCCACACTTGTCCCTTTTTTTTTTCTTGGAAGTAAATATTCTAGAACTGGCTGAGTACATTTAGATTTGTTGAAGCTGGGAAAGTGTTAAGCATGTAAAAAGAAAGAGTGAAAAATCTGTAAACATTAATTTCTTGCCTGGTAATTAGTGTTGTATTTTCTTATTTTTAGAATAATCTATGCTCTTAGTCATTGGTTTTAGTCACTCCAACAGGAATGACTAATCTAACTAGAAAATAATGAAGCATCTTCAAAGAGAAGAGAAATGCATTAATCACGAAAATGACAACATGGGGGTGGAAATTAAGGTGAATGACATATAATTTAAAAATCCTTACAGGTGATACAGTGGTTCCCCAGGACAACAGACCACGAGCCTTTGGTGTAATTCTGAAGCCTTGGGGGTCTTTTTTAGTTTTGTTTTACCTGGGATATATTCAGAGCCTTGCCTTGAAAATGGGATGTTGATGTGCATCAAATAGAATTTAAACAGTTCAGTACCATGAGTCTGTACTCATCTGCAGAGACATTTCAGGGTTTTGTAATGGTCAGTGGTAGAAGAATCCACTTGGCAGAAACACCAGGTTATCTGAGCTTTTACAACTGCAGCTTGGATCCAGGAGTCTGTCTCCAGGGTTTGTTAAATTATTTCACAACACAAACTGTAGTTTTCATGCTTCAAAATTATTAGTGATAATAAAAAATATTATCTCTGATCATATAGTTTTTCTGTGAAGAACAAAGCAGGGCTTTAGCAGCCTGCTGCTAGCTCCTGGCCAGAAACACTGTCCTGGGAGATTTGTCCTTTGGGTGCACATGATGCTGTAGAACCTACAAAGACAGAGACAGGAACATGCTGCCTAAAGCAAAGGACATCTCATCTGTCATTGTAAAATGCAGTTTTCTGTAATTTTAATATAGCTGAGCAGTTCCAGCTCTCAGCCTTTCTTCAGGAGAGAGGCTCCAGGCCCTTCATCAGCACTGTGGCCCTTGGCTGGGTTTTCTCTGCACCTCCACATCTCTCTTACACCTGGGGACACCAGAGCTGGACACAGCAGAGCACTGGCCCCACCAGGGCTGAGCAGAGCAGAAGGATCCCCTCATTTTCACTGCTGTGGTTGCTCCTGTGAGCAGCAATCCTCCTGATGCAGCCCAGCACCAAAATAACCTGCTGTGCTGCAAAGGCTCCCTGATGGCTGCTGACCTTGGTGGGTCACCACAAACTCACTGGGGGTGCACTCTGCCCCATCATCCCAACTATAAAAAATGGCCTCAAGTTGGCCCAGAGGAGTTTAGATAGGATATTAGGAATGAAATAATCCATTGAAGGGGTTGCCATGGGTTGAAACAGGCTGCCCAGGGATCTGGTGCAGTCCTGATGCCCGTGGATGATTTAAAACCATGATGTGGCACTTGGGGACGTGGTTTAGTGGAGGACTTGGCAGTGCTGGGTCAACAGCTGGACTCAGGGATCACAAGGGTCCTTCCCAACCTAAATGATTCTGGGATTCTGTTTCAATAGGGCTGGGCCCTAAGGTGGTTACTGGTCTCTAAATGACTCTGGGCCTGAATTTTCCTCCAGTTTTCAATCCACCTCATTGCTCATCCAGCATCATGATTCATATAATAATGTACAGTGCCATAATATAGAGAGAGCATTTATAGTGAGCACAGCTTTCAGCACTGAAATACCTCACTCCCTTCTAAGGATTTTGCATGTTTGTATCCAGAAGTGTCACAGACATTTGTATTTAGTCCACTGTATTTAGCTTTTTATGCCACAGCTGATTGCATTTTTCAAAATTCAGGTAAAAGACTTCATGTGCCCTCCATCTTTTACCTGCTGACATTTTCTATTTTCTATCCTGAAAAGTGTAAATGTGTCCCTTGGAGTAGCAAAAAATGCTGTTTAAAGGTGGTTATTCAGGGTACTGTAGTGAGGAAGAGTTTTTCTGTAACAGCCACAAATAGCTGGGACAAGGTCACATTTGAAAGCTGTCCCCCAAAAACATGGATGAAAGACTCATTACAAAAACCACTGTTGATCCTTCTCTTCCTCTTGCCTCCTCCAAGTTTCTGACCAGGAATACTTTTGGAAATGGAATCAGACAGTTTGTTTCTCTAACAGCTCTCAGAGTGTTCCTGCAGGTGGGACCAGCAGAGAGAGGAGTGTTCTCTGCTGAATGCCAGCTGCTGTCTGAAACAGGGAATTCCTCCAAAGTCACCCACAAACATGATCCAGTACAACCCCATTTAACCATCCTGTGTCAACTGCATGCACAAATCAAGTGTGGGGATTTTAATATCCTTCAAAAATTACTTTAAAAGTTATTTTTTGATGGGTTGCTTTGGATTTTTTTCTCTTCTTTGCAATTAATACCACATCTATGTTCTTTGATTGCACTGCCATAGCAACAAGTTTCTAAATATTTTTGTAAAATTATGAACTGTGTTAACTCACTGTAAACAATTCAAAGAGAAATAAAGTGACTTGCCATAGAAATTCTGTATCAGAAGACAAGTGTGTTATTGTCAATTATAAATCAATTCCACAAGTGCAAAAGCCTTTTTATTTCTTGTGTTGAGTCAATAATATAAAATTAAAGCACAGTCAGCACAGGGATCAGTTGTTTAATATAAATGGCATCAACCCATTAAACATCCTGTCATTTAGAAGCTGACACACCATTGTACACAGGGCAAAGTGATGTCTTTGTGCAGACACATATCTGAAATTTAAAATGCATTACATGGGCAAAGCAATTTGTTTTCCTGTTGTGATTAATTCTTCTCTCCTAGTCTTGGTCATTTTGCAGATTATCTTCTTTTCAAGGCTGAAATGTGTAATTTGTATACAATTCTTAGTTGTAAGAAACTCCATACAATCTGTAGATTATTCAGAACTTGTTTGTGGAGTAGTCATGATGCTTTTACTACATTTTGATGTAGAAAATATGTTCATCTTCTGCCTTCCTCTGGCAGTCTTAGGCATAGCAGTGCAAACAGAACTCAAGCAGCATTACAGTGGTACATGGCACCAGGCAGCATTTCTGTAAGCCAAGGGCTGCTTCTGGGCATGAATTAAATTGTTGTGTTTAGGAAAAAGCAACTAGAGCATGTCTTTTAGTCTGGAAAAAAAAAATAAAAAGGTAGCCCTTCTAGGAAAGGGATACATAATTCTAGAATCACAGCAGATTTGATCTGACATCCCTTTCTCATTAAAAGGCTCCCACTGAGATTTACTAGATTATTTACTAGATTATGTATAGAAGAAAAAATTCCAATGTGAGACCTTAATTCTTTCTATTTTGGCATGTAATTTTAACTCTAATTTTTCATTTCCCCAACATGATTTGAACTTTTTTCTTTTATTTTGTAGTAGTGAGTTTCATCCTTTGCTTTCAAAGAGAAAAGGACAAAATCATCTTTTCCATTTTCCTTGTTTACTGAGGGCCCCTAACCTACAATTCACATTGTTTATGTTCTGGCCAGAAACTCCCAACAGCCACAAGTATAGCGTTTTTACATTTGGACAAGAACAATGTGGTACTAATTTCATTTTAAATACGATTCTTAACTAATCCACTTCTTATTGTGCCCTCATTTACATTTTGTGTGATAGATAGAGATATAGATATAGATATAGATATAGATATAGATATAGATATAGAGATAGGGCTATAGATAGATATAGATATAGATATATAGATATATAGATATANTAATTGTTGAACATTATCAGTAACTTTTGTGCCATAAGTTAAAAGGCAACTTGCTGGCCCTGATGTAGTTGTTTGTGCTGTACCTGTGCCTCGTTCATTCCTCTCCTCCAGCAGCCTGTTCTCAAATGGGTGAGGCTGCAGGATAGAACATGAGAATTAGGAGAAAGGGCTGCAGACAGAGCTGTGGTTTTGCACACCCAGCACACAGAGCTCAGAGGATTATTGCTCTGCCTGGGGTGACATCTGCCTCCTTGTGCAGCTGTGAAATCCGTGTGTGGCACACCAGGCTGGGAAAAGCACCAACTCTTGGCTGTTTTCAGTTTGTACTGTCTGAGAGTCAGGGATCTGAAGGGTGACCCCAGAGACCTCAATCACAATTTTGCCTCTAGCAGACTTGATAAGGACAGGGAAAGCCACTGCCCACAAAGTGGGAGTTGTGGGACATCAGACACCAGGAAGGGTTGGCCACCCCCTTGGACACAAATATGGGCTCCAAAATATCATGGGGGATATCACAGTCCTGCTGCAGCTCAGCCTCAGCTCATGAACTCCACAATATCCTTTTTTCAACTGAAATCAGTCCTGACTCTGAAAGGATGTCCTCCAAACTGGATGGTGGTTTGGTGCCATTCCAGCTTCACCCCAAGCTGGTATTGATCATTGTGCAAAGTCTGGATTAGGGAGATGAGTTAGGAAGCAGTTAGTGCCAATCACAGTTTGAACAGGAACAAAAATAGGTGCTGAGATCACTGAAATTCTGCTGTCATATGTGAGGGACAGGTGAAGGGACAGCACTGTGCTTCCTGGAAAGCAAAGGTTTGCAGATTAGTTTGCCCTCACAAAACTTTGGTTGTATGTTAAGAAACTCTTAAGAGGTTTAAGGTACCTGAATCAGTCTGGTCAGAAATAACTCCCCCCTCTCTCCAGCTGGAATATGATGGAGGCCATTCGGAATCCCCTCAACATGTCTGTGCACTTTCATTAACCCAGACCATTTATAAATGCAGTCAGGATTGAACCACCTCATCTCCATTCTGATCCCCAGACAGTGCAAGGCAATTTATCACATTCCCTTTGCTTGTTTTGTTTCACTGCAGCTCCCAAACAAATGCCAGTGTCCTAAAAATCCTGGGATGCACAGAGCATGAGCAGCTTTGTTCTCTTTGCTTTGCTTTCCAGCTGCAACCAGAAACATAAAAAGGGAATCTGTGATAATTTTGAGAAAATGCCTGGGTACTGTGTGTGACTTAAAAGTGAAAAGGATTTTGTCTCTTTAATTTCATTTGTTACCAGCCTGATTTAAATGATTTCATATTAGTGGAAATGCAAGAGAAATGACATGAGCAGGAGTTTGTGGTCCCAAGTGCCCAAGATAAGCAGTTTATCTGCTGGCCAGGAGAGCATTTCAGCACATTGCACACCCTCACTCCTGCAGCCCCTGTTAAAAGCACATGACTTTGTGGGTTATCAGCATGAAATGGTATTCAATGGGAAAAATGAAGCATTTTTATTCACTCATTCTCACAGTATTTTAATTCACTTACTCACATGAACAGCAAGCCCTGTTGGGAAATAACTGTTGCACTATCTATTCTAATACATGACAAGTTCAGGAAAAGCTGAGCAGGGTCAGAATATCAGGAAAACAGAACCAAATCCACTCTTTTAATAGTTTCTCATGTGTTTTCATCATGTCTTCCCAAGTGGCAGGGAGTGACCTCACCCAAAGATGAATCTTTTCATTACAAACAGTAATTCTGCCCCAATGCCTTCCTTCCCCAGAATATTTGTGCCAAACTGATGAGAGATTTTTTTCCAGAACTGCTATTTCCTGCTCTGTACAAGTTTCTGGAAACTGAGATTCTGTTCTTTCTCAGGTGCTCTTGATTTAAATTCATAAAATATTGAAATTAGAAGTAGATGTGTAACACAATTTTTTTAGGCTTTTTCTAATCAGTCTGAAAATAGGGCAAAAGAAAAATTGAACATTTTTCTATTATTTCTTTCCAGAATTCATAACAGAATTTTTAACCTCAAAAATGCAGATTTTTCACTGAAGGAACTTGTGACTCAGTTGAATTCCAGGTGTAATATAGTTTCTTTTTCCCACCTAAGAAAGAAGTTGCACATTTTCAATTTTTCTTTCTGGTTTAAGTTACTTTTCAAGTGACACCATATATTTAAAAATAAAACTTGCATTCAGGATGAAAGCCCTGGAGTTTAAACTGACCTCTCATACAGGAGTGAGAACTGGTGAAAGTGGCCTTTAAGCACCAACACCAGCTGGAAAAAAGCCAGCAAAAGCATAAAGAGTTAATTGAAACCATGGCATGAGATCTCCAAAGCTACATTGAAAATAAAAATGTACCAAAACTAGTGTTTTTCTAGGAAAGGGCAAGAAATATTTTGAAGAAATAAAGACCTCACCAGGTTTCTACTTGGCTAAATAAAACTATTTGGAAAATAAGAGAACTCAAATATTTCTGTTCTGAGGTACTGAACAATCTTACTCTTGATCATTCTCAGCCCATCCATCTCCATCCAAGAAATAAGGAAATGGATTTGTTTAATGTTTAACTTCATCTAATCAGCAAGAAAAGACATCTATTTCTTGTGATGAGACACTGTCCACTGATAATTTTGTGGTTATTAATCACAACCATCACATTTATTTTTCCATGTTGCTTTGCTGTAAGAAATGATAATGTTTATAGTAAATTAATCTAAAAGAAGCACCAAAAAATGCCTGTCTTTTCATTTGGAAATGCATAATTTATGTTATTTCTGTGACAGCTTGAACAGAGCTGCAATTAACAGTCTATAATGCTTTCCATGATTAATCTGCTCTTCAGATATTCATCATTCAGATGTAAATATTTACTCTTCATTCAAATGAGCTTCATTGATTGGGAGCAACTATTTATCATTCACTACTTTAGAGGAAACAAAATCATATTCATGCTTCAGCTACTTCAAAATAGCAAATTTTTAAACATTGTTCACTACTGGCTTGTTAATATGCAATTAATGTATTTAATTGCATATGCATTTTAATTAATTATAAAATGATAGCAAAGAAGGGCTTAAACTCTAATATCACTCAAAAACTTAAACTGGGTTTAAAAGCAATTTTATTCTGTATGTGGTGAAGTCAAGTTAAGATCATATAAGAGTTTACACCTGATATTTCCTTATTTTACCTGATTTTGTAAAGTGCATGCTCTTTTCAGCTTTTTTTGTCAGTTTTGTTTTGTTTGTTTATGTTTTTGTTTTGCTTCTTACATGTTTGCTTCTCATGTATGATTGTATGAACTACATTTTTCTGCAGCAGTTTGTGCTTGTGCAGGTTTGTTCTGTTCCAGTCCAGGCACTGATACTGAGAGTTCCAGGGAGTGAGGAGTGACAGCCAAGGGCACATTAATGTGTCTGGGGTTTTTTGGGTTGTCTCCTATCAAAGCAGCATCGGGTTTCTGCTCACTCAAAGGACACAGGCAAGGGGAAAGCCTCGTGTCACCTCTCACCTGTAGCACAGTCCCTTTTTCAGCTTTCACCCAGAGTTGGCAGCTGCACAAGGATGGACAAGGCTGCACACTCCTCTTTACTTGCACCACCTCCAGCTCCTTCTGCCCTTAACTCTGTGTCTGCTTTTAAAACTCCAATTCCATGCACATCCCTGTGCTGCTCAGGTGGGGGTTTTTTGCAGTTCTCTGCCATCAGCCCTCCCTGCCCTCCTCCTTCACCTCAGCCTCTCCCACACTGGATCTGCTGCAGCTCCTTTCTCCTGGAGCTCAGCTCTTCCTCTGCTGAGGATTATTCTGATCACTGGGACCTCCTGCATTCCACACCAATGGTTCAGACAATATCAGACAAAGCAAAAGTCATTAAAAATCAGTTCTTCTAATAGATGAAAAATTTTGTGCTGTGGATGAGATTATTTGTGCTTCCAGCAGATGCATGCTGAGAAATAGAGGGAAGAAAACTTTCTGTCTTCTCATTGAAATAAAACTATTGAATTAAATATAACCCACAAACATGTTGTTTAGCTAAAATGAATGACATAGATTGTGCTTTGGTTTAGTTGCTGTCTTTTGGTCATTTTTTTTTTTATGTGTTAGAGAAAACATTTATTTTGGGGGAAATAAACTCCCTACTATTCAACAAAGTGATTTTGTTCAACAGTTTCAAAATGCCTCCCTACTCCTTGCTCCATTTTTTTGACAAAGATTGGCCAAAAACTTTTTCCTTGAAAATTTCTCTGTGTGGATTTCTTCTCTGCCCACTTCCATGGGGGAGATCACAGATATTAAAAAAAAATGAAAATGCAATTAAGTAAATATGAAAATATTTTATTTGGGCTGCAGGGCTAAGAATTCTTTATAGGAATTGTGGGCAGGGAAAACATCATGATGTAAGGCCAAGATTGCAATTATTTATATTCTTAACTAAACTTTAGCCTGCCTGCTCTTATTTTATATGATTAAGAACAGAGACTTAGTTTTTAAACAAGCATTTTCTTTCATGACCAGTTAAGGTGCATCACAAAACTCAGGGTTTTTTCCATGAAGGAACATTCCAGAACAAGCTGTATCTCACCTCAATTAAGCACATGCTTAATTGAAGCTCTTATCTTAATCCCTGTACTGATAAAGCAGTAATTGTTCTGAAAGACTTCAAGGGAAACCGTGACTCAAGACAGGACATGATGTTCCAATTGATCTCAATTACTCTAATGGAACTAATTCTTTTGTCCACCATCTAAATTTAATGCTTCTGCCTCCCTGAGGATTTGTCACAAGATCTCCTGTATTATTGGGATTGTGCTGACCTGTCACTGTCTGCTCTGCATTCTCCACCAAACCAAAATAATTGCCTTAATTCACCTGACAAGTCTTTTGAGACCTCAATCCATCACGGTGTTTTAAGTGTTTAAATCAGTTACAAATGAATCATTAGTTCAGAATATCTTCAAAAGATCAGGTTTTACCTTTTTTACCTGTTAGGGGGGGGATTTTTACATGAAGACATGAAGAGCCAAACTCCTGCTCCAAGTGAACACTGTTGCCTCATACTTTGTGAAAACTTCCTTTTGGCATGGGATTCAGCCTTCAGTACAGTTACTCCAGATCTATAGCATGAAGAAAATAAAATTTTGCCCATCAGCTGAAATGGTCCTGGTAGAGTGAGGATTTACCCAATGGCAACCAGTTTGTTTTCTATTTGAATCAGATAATGTCCCTCAACATGCATAAAATCCTGTACTCTTGTTTCCCTGGGAGCAGCATTTAGGCATGAGCATGGCTTTTTGGAGCTCCTTGTGCCATTCTGTCACAATAAATATTTACCTCTTTCTCTCTGCCTAAGGGGTCACTGGGTACAGTGTTAATGACACTAATTAGGATAGGAAATATTAACTCTCAAAATCTGATAGTATGATTTACTTGGAGAATCTCATGAGTTGGTGTGCACTTGTTGCACTGCCTCTCATCCTCTCAGATGTGCCATGGAAGCAGCACTCACAAGCCAAGTCACATCTCAGGCACTTCAAAGGATGGGTGACTCTCTCCCAGTTTTTATTGCAAAAGAAATCTCAAAAAGCAGTTTGCTGAAACCATTTCCTGAGTGTGGTCACCAATAACTTTCTCACTCCTAGCACAAGTGAAAATAACAGAGAAAGAGAAGAAAGATAGTCCTGGAAAGGGTTCTTGAAGAAGAGGCCACATAAAATGTTGTTTAAAAATATTTAAAAAACATTGGGAAGGGAGGTAGACAGGCCAAAAGTATAAAGGACAAAAAAGGGGACAGAAGAACCCTCTATCAAAAGAGGAACTAAATGCAGTAGCTCATATGAAATCTTCATTTAGGAATTGCCTTAACAATAATTTGCTGTCCCACCTTCTGGAACAGTGAGGACAGATTTATTTTATTCTGCATCATCTCTCTTCTCTTGTCTATCCTAAGAAAACATTGTTGCCTTGCAGACAATTTACTGGCTTTTAAATCTTGGGTTGTTGTGTTTTGTAAATGCAATTCCTAATGTTACAGAATTACAAATAGAAACTATTATTGTTCACTGGCAAACTGCTGATTTGTTTTTTATCTGTCATAGTGTATCTTTACTTGGGGTAATCCCCAAAGGAAGAATTCAACACCCTCCCAACCCTTTCCCAGTTTGGCTGCCAGTGCTGGCTCTGTCACACACTCCTGTCTCCTGTCTCTGTGGGGTCAGTGGCAGCCTGATGTCACCTCCCTTACCCAGCCTTAATTCTGACTGCAAGCCACCAATTTGTGGTGCTGAGCTGTCAGAGCCAGGGACACCCCTTTGGGTGCCCTGGGTGACTTGAGGCCCTCACAGGAGATCCAAGGGTCTTGGGACAAAGCCAAAAATACCTCAGTGCCTTTGATCTGAGTCCCTGGAAAAAGCTGCCCACACTGAAAGAAGAATTGCAAGCCACCAGAGTGTAATTAGAATAGTAATTAATGTATCACAGGGTGAAAAGTAGAATTTTTAGATTTTTAATATACAGGTAAAGAGGAAAAAGATGGAGGAATTTGGGTGTGTCCATGCTCTTTTCCTGTTTCTGTTTGTCCTCCATCCTCTGCTGTGGTGATGCTCTTTTTGGATTGGACTGTAGTGGATTTTCACTGTCTCACATAGGTGGTAAGTATTGGTCATTAAAAGAAAACATTGTTCATGTAGTTATTGGTATAAAAGGTGACATGCCCTGGTGGCAGGGACAGATCTGGCTTCTCTGACCCCCTGCACACACCTCGCTGGGCAGAAAGAACATGTAGAGATGACAGAAGAATAAACAATCTTCAAAGACAGAGACACAGACTATGGCTCTCCTCCTTGATGTAGGGGCTGGGAAAAGAGACCTTTTTTCCTCACTCTCAGGACTCCAAAAGACATTTAAACCTAAGACTGAGCCCAAACCTTGGCCTAGACACTCTTAGTTATAGTTTTTTTGATTTTCAGTGGGCCACCACTTAGCTAAGAGTGGGATTGAATATTTTGACTAGCTGGCTCAGAAAAGCAGACAGGACTTTCCCAGAGTCATGAGAGGTACTCAGAGAGCCACAATTTCATGTCTGCTTTCACTGGGGCAGAGTCCTGTTCCTTCCTAACCTGTGCATGAAAGCAGGGTAAACCCAGCAGCATGTGGTGCAAGAGAAAGGCACAGAAAGGACAAGAAGGGAAGTCCCACATAATGAATTTTTGGTGCAGCTGGACTACTCTGACCTCTGTAAACCATTCCAGTCACACTAGAAATAATAATACAGAAACCCTTTCCCAACACTTGCCTCACAAAGCCTTCCATTGGGCTGGAGTTTGCAGACCTAAAAGAAAGCAAGAGCTATTGGGAGGACCTTGCAGACCAAGGCAGTTACATTTCAGTCTCAGGGGCCCAAAAGAGTGAATTTTTTTAAAGCCATTTGCAAATTTGCTTGTGTTTGTGTTGTTTCCTCCAAGGGGCCAAATTACCAGGAGCAGAGCAGAGCTGAGCTTAGAGCTTTTACTTTAGATTAAAAGGTTCTGCTAAGGATGGCTCCTTCACTGGATGTGGAGGAATAGAATAAAGACAGAACTTCCCCAAAACTGTGGCTGCAGCCAACTCTTACCTCCCTGGAAGAGCTGTATATTCACATCAGAAAGCCAATGCTGTGCCTTATTCTGAGCTAATACTGCCCTGACTCACATGAACAATGGAATTCCTCTGGAATCCAGGCTCACAGCCTTTAGAACTACAATAATGGTGTTACAGTCTCCTTGGACTCTGGCATGGGTAAATATTTGTGTGTAAGAACAGACTGGTTATGGTTGGCACAGCCTTGGGCACTTCTGTGGCACAACACCAGGTTCAAGGCTTTGCTCAGCTCCCTGGTTTTCCAACAGCCTTTTTGTGGAGCAGTGTTTATATTCTGTGTGTTCAAGCATAGCTAATCAATTTTGGCTCATGTTTTGTTAATTGTCCTTAGGTCTGGACCTCTAGGAAATTGATAATGAGATAAATAATAACTAAATAACAGATTTTTAAGGTTAATTATGTGATACAATTGGATAAATATTATTTGAATAAAGAGAACTTATGACAGGATCTCCTTATCCCTCAGGTAAGAATTGCAGAAACCTTGGGGGAAAAAGGATATTCTTCATCAGTCTTTTCAGTTTTAGCCTGGTATATACAACTCAGTTCTTAATTGATTATAACATAAACACCTGGGATTCTTTTCCATCACCCCGGGAAACAGATTTATCAGTCAGACCCAGAATGTTTGAGAATGAGGAGTCCAGCACTCAGAAAAAAGAAAGAGAACTGAGGGGGTTTTATTAAAAGACATTTATTTTCTGTACCTGTGCAGGTGCTTTCAGGTATTTTCATGAACACACCCAATCTGTCCCAGGGTTTGTTTGTCTAACTAGGGTTTCAAAAGATTTATTTTTCTGTAGGAAGGTTCAGATCTGGATGGATTCCTACCCTTGGCACATCCCTGAAATGTACAGTGAGACAGCAGTGTCCAAATCTGAGCCTTTGGAACAGCCAATTTGTCAAACCTACCTGTCTTTATCATAAAGATAATTTCCACCTGAGTTTGTCAAACTTTGTTTTGAGCAGTTTGGAGTGAACTCTCCTCCTCAGGGTGGGCTCTGAGCAGCACCAGGAGTGGGAGCAGCAGTGCCTGGACCTCTCTGGGGCTGGTGGAAGTGGTGAGCTGGCAAACAGCCAGGCTCTGTGCACTGAGGAATGCAAAGATTGTGGAGTATTAACTCCTTTCTTTCCTGTAACCCTGGAGAAATTCCCTGCTGAGGGGTTCAGCTGCAGGCCATGGGGTGTGTGTGGCCAAATCTGAGCACACCTTGGGCTGGTGCTTTAGCTCAGATGATTTCCAGTTCCCAGAGCTACAATGAATGCACTCAGATTTGGTGAGCCCTTGCCTGTTCTTCAACCAACTCTGATCATGAAATAGAAATGGCCAGGCAGCCCCAGGAAACACTGTATGAAATATGGGCTCACATCTAGGATGGCCAGGGAGGGAGAATGGAAATGGATTTGTTTCCTCGTGGAAAGAAGGGGAAATACCTTTTTAGATACGATTAGCCAGAATAAATTGTTTATCTCACCATTGTTGCACGTTGTGGTCTGACTGAGGAAAGGAAAGAAACACTTTAAATTACTTTTACAAGTCGAGGCAAGGTAAGAACATACTGACCCAAGCCTCTATGGACCTTCAGAGATTGCTACCTTATAATCAAATATAGAAAAAGGTCTGAAGAGTGACTTCCTTTGTTATATGTTTTGTCCAGGCAGAAGTTTGACTGAGAACACTGAACTCTTGCTGCTTCTCAGCATCTTGGTAATACTGTCCTTTTATATTGAGGGTACAGTGTGTTTTGTCTCGTCCCTCTTTGCTGTGTGGGTCTGTAGCAGAGTTCAGAGATTCTCTCAGCATTTCTGATGGAATTGGTGGACATCTGACAAAATATGCTGAGAGACATTTTTCCTGGGTGTACCTGAAAAGAATGAGTCTCACTGAGACTACAAAATTAATTCTGTAATCTTTCAGCTGCAAACCCAGAACTCCAGATAGCAACTTAAAATATTTTAGAAACGTTCATTCTGTCCTGTGTTTAGAGAAATCCTTCTTAAGCTGGATAAAGGTATGCTCAGTGTGAAAATGCATCTGTAGGGATCCCTTCAAAACAAGGCCAGAACAGTTTTCTTAATGTTCTGTACCACAGAAATTGTGTGAGCAGAGGGATGTGATACATTTGTCCAGTGTTTGCTTTCCTTGAACTCCATGCACTGTTTCCTGGGAATTATTTCTGCTCACAAGGAAGTGGTGAGACAGATAAGGAGCTACAGCTGAGGCTGGAGAACATTTCACTGCTAAATGAGCAGCACATGTTGGATGCCCTCCAGCACCACTGCTCACAGGGCTTTTTTATCGAGATATTTCCTTTGAAGAGTATGAGGTTGTTAATGTAAAGTATTCAAGACTGAGTGAACCTGAAGTGGACACATTAAATAAGTGCTGCCTGCTCTCTTTTCCTTTTTTTTCCTGTTTATTTTACTGTCCCAAGGCTTGATCCATGAGTTAGGAGGAGTCCTGTGTTTTCTGTCAAGCTTGAACCTCTGCCTTAGTGACAGAAACAGCATCAAACTTTGTTATGTACTGGCGATAACTAATTTGTCAGTTTATTTGATGGAATTCTTATTACAGAGTTTGCACATCTCTTTTTTTTTCTTCTGGTTTTGCAGCTGTACCATCTTTTTGTTCAAATTCCAATCTATGAAATCTAATAATCCTAATCTATTTTTTCTGTTAGTTTAGTTTGTCAGGCTTGTGGCTAAACAGTGCTGTCACTTCTAATGAATGAAATAACCTGATCTTAATATAAATTAATGCTATGAAATTGAATAAATTATTTCATTTAGAGTTACATATTTTAGAGTCAAATATACATAAATTTAGAGTCAAATAATTGAATAATTGTTTCATTAAGAGTTACACCTGGTATAAATTCAATTCTCTATCACCTCTAGCTGTAACCTGTCTAACAGCAAGATATGACATGGCAAGTTTTGATGCCCCAGAACAGATATGGGAATATATCTGAGTTTAATACAAGGGGGAAATGGTACCCAGAAAATGAATGGATGGAGTTCCTCCTGCACATTAAATAGTTCAAAAGCTCAATTATTAAGCTACTAAACTGACCAAGATCTTACAATCTGTATTTCCTAGTAAAACAGTTATTAATATTTGTAAAGAAAAAAGTTGTGGTAACCAAAGCACCTAAATGTAGAGGAAATATTCTTTAATTCCTGATGAATATAGTTTTCTTAAGTAACACTTGAGTGGCAACATATGCTTGTTTTTGTGTAAATTCCTTACATCAGACAATATAAGTTTGTTTATAAACTGATTATGGCATGCAGACTTGGGTCCTGTACAGTCTGCATGTAGTCTCCTTGTGTTATTTTCTGCTATAAATTAGATTCCCCAATAAGAATCACATTCCATGGGTTTTGAGGCATCCCTCTAAAAAAGGTTTCTCTGCCAGGGACACCAATGTGTTGTTGATGCTCTGCTGCCTGTCAGACCCTGTGCCCTGAGCCCAGTGTGAGCAGCACATCACCCAGTGGGACCCCCTGCAGTAAAGTGCTGTGCTTGTGATGGGCCATGGAAAACTGCTGATAAAGGCTGTGCACAAAGAGATCAGGAAGCTGCCAAATCCAGCCTTCAGTACTTTGCTGAAGACTATCACTATATTTTGGTAAGCTAAATTTGAGAGATAACATATTGAGAGACAGATATGGGTGCAAACATCCCAGCCCTGGTTTTCTATCGTGTGGTTAAACTTGAAAACTGCTGCTTTTTTCAAGAATAATTTCTGGAATTCCAGCATATTCTTATTTCATTCTGTGTTCTGGGGTTCTTGGCACTAAAATGTGTTTATATTATTATTTTAAACTGCACAGATCTTAAAAAAAAAAATTAAGTAACTTTAGTCCATACAAATAATTATTACTTGTTTTTTTTTTTNAATAATTATTATTAGACAATTGAAGGTTTTTTTCCAAAATGGTTAAGTTCTTCAAAGTAATAAGAAATGTGTAATATGTTACAATTTCGTGGTAATTTTCTTTCAAATTATGCTAATTTGTAAAAAAAAAAAAAAAAAGAGAAGATTTATACTTTTGGGTAATTTTTTTCTTTTCATGCTTTACTCTCTGGATGTCAGACCACTGTGCTGCAGCTGAAGTTTCTAATGCTCAAAGAGGTAAATTCATTCTTGCAGCACCCAGGGAAGAGGGTGAACACCCAGACCTTGGCAAGGACAAGAGGAAAGGAGCTGGTCCTTTGTCTGATTGGTTTCTTGGCTCTGGTGCATGGGTTGAAAGTCTGGTTTGAAAATGATGCCTCAGGCCCTGCCTGGCTTTTGCTTGCTCTGTGTTTTTGTGGCCCCTGTGATTTCTGCCCCGGGACTCTGTCATGGACAGAGGAGGGCTCAGAGGAGCAGCAGCTCCAGCTCTGTGCTGAAGAGAGCACTTTTACCCCTGGTGCTGCTCAGCCCCTGCCCAGCTCCAGCTCCTTCCACCCAGTCCTCAAGCACATTTTCTGTGGGGTCACAACAAAAACAAACCAATAATCAGGGGTTTGTCCTCCCCCTGTTTCAATAACCTTAAGTGCTTGCATTGGTAGTTAGAAGAATGTTTTAAAAGGAAAGTGAGGCTTTCAAGTCGAGATATTTCACTGCTTATTTTTCTGATTTCTGCCCACATGATGGCAGTATAAGTTAATCCAAAGGAAGAAGATAATAAAGAAATTACAGCTTTCCAACAACAGAGTTCTGTTGCGCTGCCCCAACCTCTCAAAAGCCAGGAGAAGTTTCCAAAAGCCATTCTGACCACTTATGAAAGGGTAACTCTTCTTATTGTAAAAGCCCCACAGACTTAAGAAGGGGCAAAGCATTGCTTCATGCAGGAACCACATGTAGCTAATTCTGAATGGGCATGGAATGGTGCAGGGTTAAAAATAAAAGTGGTCAGTAAAGCTTTGTCAGTCATGCTTGTCTTCATCATTTGCAGTCAATAAAGTCATTGAAGGATAATTGCCACTCCCTGGCATGGGGTTTTGCAAGGGCAGAACTGGAGGTTTGAGGCTGCATGGGCAGCTGGATGCTGAGTGTTTCATCTCTGCTAAAAGCACAGAAGGTCTAAACAGACAGACTATTGAGATACCAGCTGCAAAAAAAAGTCAGGCATTCCTTCAGAAGGATTATAACAGGAACAAAATCTATTGAATTTGTCAAGCTCTTCATCTAATTGTAAGTTGAATCGAGAGAGTTTGAGTGTGGGAGGGGTTTCTGAGTGTGTTTACTGGGTGGAACCAGATAATTTTGTCAGTAGTCACAGATTAAAGCTTATAATGTTTAAAAAAAAAAAAGAAAAAAAACCCCAAACCCCTGGATACAGCCCAATTGAAAACACTTCTTTTTCTGAGCTTTGACATATCTGTAAGCAGATGCTATTTATTTTTTAATTTTCTGTGCATTGTAATTGAGAAGTCTAGTACACTTAATTTTAAACTTCAACCTTTTTTTCACATTAAGTTCAGACAAGAAAATGTCAATAGCTGAACTCTGTGCTTTCAACTGCAGAAAGATTAAAAAGAAACTCAGTCCAATTGCAAGAATAAGAGGCATCTCTGAAGCCCATCATGTTCCTTTGGGTAAGGTCTCAGATGAGTGACACCTGTAACCAATTTCCCTCCAGATCAGATTACACAACATGTGAGCAGGAGCAACATTTTTTTCATTTTCCTTGGTTTTATTTGAACTCAGAGTTCAGCCTTAACAGATGTGATTTTCCTTGCCTTTTCCCTGATGCTGTATAAATGAGGAATTGCAGCAGCACTGTTTCACTTGTGCACCTTTGGTTCTGGAAAAACTTGGACTTCTTGATGTCTGGAGACTTGCATGGCATGTACATGCAGATATGAAGCTTAAAAAGTGGGAACTGAAGCAGCTAAAATATCAGAGTGAGTAATCCTTTGCTGTGTTTGTTTAGCATAGCTGAAGTTTATGTTTCTCAGCATGTAGAATATTGTACAATGCTAGTCCTTTCTGGCTTCTTGTCTGATTACCATGGTTAATTAATCTTATTATAATGCATCTCTTTTTCTTGCTACTATCCATAACGTGATGGAAGTCCTTGCTGTCATTATTTATACTTTCTGGAGGTACATAGGAACTTACTGTGGCAGGCTACATTCCCATATGTTTGGAGTTATGACTCAAGAGGTATCTAAAAATAAACTCCCAGAAGTACTGTGGTAACTCATTCCTGTGTCTCCATATGACTGGTGCTGCTAATGGGAGAAGTCCTGACGTCTTCAGTGTCCAGGGAGTTTTCTGACCACATAATTCCCATGAATTTGATCAAGTGTTCATTCTGTTTTACCCTTACTTACCTCTGTAATACTCTTCTTTTGGAACACGCCACTTTCTTCTCAGTGGGCAACCTGCAAATAACACTTCTAGAAATTGCCTCTCAAAACTTCTTAAATGTCTTTTTCCCCTGCTCTCTCACCCCACCTCTTGTCGAAAAAAAAAATCTCCATTTCCCACCATTTACTGCATGGCCAGGCCAGGAATATTTAATGCATTGCTGTCACACATTTACTATACTGAGCTGTTATTCCATCAGCAAGATTTCCCTTTAATCCCACAGAATCACAGAATAGGTCAGGTTGGAAGGCACTACAGTAGGTTTTGTCTGGCCTTGCTGCTCACCCAGGGTCATTCCAGAGCACCTTGCACAGGATTGTGTCCAGATGGCTCCTGAACACCCCCAGTGAGGAGGCTCCCCACCCTCTCTGGGCAGTCTGTAACAGGGCATGGCCACCTGCACAGGGAGGGAGTCCTCACTCATATTCTGGTGGAACTTGCTGTGCATCAGTTCCTGCCCCTTGCTTTGTGTCCTATTGCTCAACATCCCTGAGCAGAGCCTGGCTCCATCCTCTGACAGCTCCCTTCAAATCCTGACAGAGGGGGACAGGGTCCCCTCTCAGTCATCTGGGCAGGCCCAGCTCCCTCAGTCCATCCTCACAGGAGATGCTCCATCCCTTCGTCATCTCTGTCACCCTCCACTGGATCAGCTCCAGGAGCTCCCTGTCTCTCCTGTGCTGAGGAGCCCAGGACAGAACACTCCAGATGTGCCTCCCAGGGCTGAGCAGAGGTGCAGGATCCCCAACCTCAACCTGCTGGCAGTGCTCTCCCTAAGGCCCCCCAGGATCCCACTGGCCTCCTTGCCCACACTGCTGGCTCATGGACAATGTGTCACCCACTGAAAATGATTCCCCCCAGCAGCCTCCCAAAACTCCCAGGCCAGCTCAGATCTCAAGGGGCTTAGGAGGGAATATTTCAGAGGTAGGACAAAGGATTACCAAAAGAAGCTCTCCCCCAAAGTTGTCTGAGATGTTTATTCTTTGATGGTCTGAGGGGGGAAGAGCGAGAACAAAGGAGAACAGGGTCTTATGTAAGTTTTGTCCAGAGGAGGGGACATAAGCCAATAGGGTCAGGGAAAAAGTGAAGGGTCAAGATATGTGTTCACAAATTCCAGGGGTCTCTGAGAGGGGGAAAAGCCATTTCCCATATAAATGCAAAAACCCACGAGCTCCTTTTGCACAAGGCTGCTCCCCAGCAGGGCAGTCCCCAGCCTGTGCTGCTGCCTGGGTTATTCCTCCCCAGGTGCAGGACTCTGCATTTCCCTTGGGTGAGTTTGAGACAGTTCTCTGTGCATCTCTCCACCCTGCCCAGGTCCCTCTGGAGGGGTGCACAGCACTCTGGGGTTCTGGCCACTTCTCCCATCTTTGTGTCATCACAAACTGCTGAGGGGGCTCTGCCCCTCTGTTCAAGGCATTGATGGGAAAGTTAAACAGTACTGGGACCAGTATTGAGCCCTGGGGACACCAGCAGGGACAGACCCTGTGCCACTGATCTCTGATCAGGGATCTGCTGCTCAGCCACTCCTCTGAGCCCTTCCCCAGCCCTGAAATGTCTGAAATCCAGCCCATGCTCCCCAAGCTTGCTCATAAGGATGTTGTGAGAGAGTTCTGAAAGCTTTGCTCAAGTTAAGGTAGACAATACCCACTGCTGTCCCCTCATCCAATTCAACTGATTTAAAATGTGATCTTCAGTAGAGCACAGAGATAATCCAAGACTAGAGACTCCTGTGCTAGGCCCAGTTCATGTGAAGAACAGGAAAAAATGTCTTCTTTAAAGTGATTAACATGGAAAAAAAAATAAGATACAGCTGCCACTAAAAGCTAGGTAAGAAAGTGAGACTCTTGCAGATTAGGATAATGCCACGTGAAGGACAATGAGGGAAAAGTGTACCTAAAGGTAAGTATGACATAAAAAGGGATATATTAGACTGAAGGAAAGGGAGACTGAGGAGGCCAGGCTGTCTGTTTCCAAGACCTTCAAAATACAGCTGAAATAAACTTTTAAAATTTACAATTTTCAGAATGTCAAGGGTTCTTTATTCATGATTATCCCTACTGCCTGATTTTTTCCTTCACCTAGACTCCAAAATGATCCAGAATTTTAATGTTAATAACAATATGAGAAAGCACAGGGAGGCCCTGTACCTGTTGGACTTCAGATGTTTGCCCTCCTGTTTTTTCAGCATTGGCTAGCAGAAGTATGTGCGGGGAAATCACTTATCAAAATTACTTATCAAACTTCTCTTGGGTGTGTTTGGAGAGAGCCACCAGGGCTGCTCAGAGGAAGCAGACTGGGACAGGCCTGGCAGAGAAAGCACCTGAGCTCCCCAAAGCTCCTGGGAAGAAGCAGCAGCAGAAGGATGTGAATTGTATCACACACAGTTGTGTTGTTTGGATAAAAACCTGCCACAAGCTTTGTCATTGCTGCATCTTCATCTGTGATCTGCACATTTGTGTTTTCCAAAGCAGTGAGACTCTGATGGTAGTTTTGTGTTCATTAGTGCAGAAAGGTGTGCTTTGTGGGGCTCATTTAATGAAAAAATTAGGGCTTAAAAAGATTTGTCTATTGATACAACGTGGTGTGTAGGAAGCAGTGTTCCTAGAGAATGTAATTGGGTATTTGAGCATCTCCATCATATGGTACATGTGGTCTGATACCCAAGTTGCAGCCTTTGTTTAGGCTGAAACAAGATGCTGAAGCCAAAGAAAATTGTTCATTTGTGCCAAGCTGTATTTTGTGCTCCTTCTCAGTTGTTTTGCTGTATATATGCACTCCTACCATTAACAGCATTTTAGCAAGTGCACCCTGTGTCATGTCTAAAATAAATTTTGTCCTCTAGCTCTCTGTTAAACTGTCTGAAAAAAAAATCCCCAGTGTGTTATAACTTGCTGTAAGAAAGCAGAGAGATTACTGGCTGTCCCCTGACTTTGACAGAGCTTAGAGAACCTTTGAACTGCAAGCCACTGTTAAAAATTCCATGGAGTGCATTGCAACCAAACTGCAATGAGCTTGTGACTGCTCTTAGATTGGTTTGGTGTCCTTTTCAGTCCCTAGTGGGTAAAATCCTTGGCTACTGCTACCACAGCTGGTGGCAAAGGGGAGCCTGAGGCTCTCTGGCACCCACTGGGATTTCTTTTGTATGGATTTCCCTCCCTGTCCCCAGCACCAGCCAGCCCAGCAAGCCAACAGGATGTTTCTGGAACCAAGGAGTGGTTTGGGCATTTCTCCTGTTATCCAGTGCATGGGTGTGTCTGGAAAAGACTATTAATTGGCTGTTCTTTTGCACAAGGCACTCTCAGCTGCAGAAATATCCCTTTATAGGCTTGCTTATGTAGCTCAGAGAGGCCTTGGGGCTTCTTTGACCTAGTTCCCTGTAAAGATTAATGAGAGTACTGCTCTCAGGCTCAAAGAGTGCCTTTGTTTATAGTTTCCACTGGTACAGTGGAGAGATTTGGCTTTGGTGGGCTTGGCATGGGGAATGAGAGCTCTGACCATCTTGGTCTGATACCTTTCAGAGAGAAGTGCTCAGTGCTGGAGCTGCTGGCACAGGTTTCATTGTGACATCATCTGACTCTCTCTAAATCATGCACAAGTGCAGGATGTCCACAGCCCTGAGGTTTTTCTTTATCCCCATGTCCATTCAGAATTTGGGTTGTTTTCTGCAAGACAAAAGCTCCTTATGGTCAGTTAATACACAAGTCAACAAAGAGCAATCAGCAGGTCAACTAACGTGCCCGTTTATTAATTAACAAAGAACTCTCAAACATTTGATATAAATTAGAAGAATCTTTATCCAATGAGCATAATAATGAGAAATTCTTTATGAAAACAGTATTTCCATGCAGAAATAATGATGCAGAACTGAAGCTGAAGCTTCTCTTGGTTTGTCCAGATGAAACTGTGCCATGGACACAGATTATTATTATCTCATACAAAGCTCATTATATTGTGGCTGAACTAATATTCCTAAAGGATCATGATAATGTTACCATCTAATGTCTATTTGTTGTTTCTTAAATTTTTATGGCATCTTAAACACAATTTGTGCAATGGCCCTCCAAAAATGGGCATCCCTTGTCAATAATACCTGACTGCTGTTGTCATTCTCTTAGATTACCCCAAGAATATAGTTTGGTAATGGTACTAGAGTTAAAAAAGTCAACATTTCTTTAGATAATTTTTGCAATTAATAATCTTTATTGAAGGACAGAGCAATCTAAGCTGCAGATGTCTGAGACAGGAAGTTACCTTGGTTTTGGGATGAGTATGTTTTTCTGGGCTAGCAACTCCAGAAATTACAGATAAACAGTGGTTGGACTTGCTCAGGCCATGTATGAAGCCTTAATTGTACTCCATTGATGTTCACAGAATTTCAGTGTTGTAAGTTTTTCCCTTTGATATAAAACAGGAATACAGGCCAACTCTAGGATACCAGTCTCCTAAACAGCCAACAAAGCTTTAATGCCAAGCAGAATTACATTGTCATTAATATTTTGATACTCTGTTTATTAGGAGGGGTGTGATGTTCCTGACTGCATTTTACCCTTGGCCACCTTTTTCTTTTGACACTTTTCAATACAGCTTGTTACAGAACTGTCAAATGAGATCAAAAAAAGTAGGAGTTTAGAGATTGGCATTGATTTTCAGTGTTTAACTATTCTCTTGGTGGCTGGAAAATCAATTATATTAAACATAAAGTATTTCAATGTTGTCAATTTTGGTCTAAGACAGAGAATAAACCTTTCTTATTCTCCCATACTGAGGTTAAAACTTGCAAAACAAAACAATCCCTGTTACTCTGTGTCACTCAGGTACCTAACCATCACAACAGGATCTCTCTGTTTAAAAAGTGGTGCCTCATGGCTGCAGTAAGGCTTTTTAGACATCAGCATATCCTTGGAGTGATGCTGCATGAAGCAATGAGGTGCAATGAATTTTTTCCTCATGAAACAGATTTGTCACATGAGTTCATGGCCATGCTGTAAGGCTGGCCCATGTTCATTCTCTGAGCAGCATAAATCTGGTATAATTAGAAAGTCAAGAGTGTCATGTCAATTCACACTGCTGATTGTGTAGTGTCCAAACACGGATTTAATTGGATTAAAACAGTTGCAATCAGAAACAACACGTTGCTCTCAGCTCCTCAGGTTGATAGGGGGCAGGTTGGGACTGACCTGTGAAGGTGTGCCTCAGCCAAAACCCTTACCAACAGCATCCTGTGGACAGGAAAAGGAGAGCTGCCTCTCTGGCACTGCAGTGGAGTTGGTGTCTGGCACTTTGTGTGTGTATAATGAAATACCCTCATCTCTCCGTGTAGCAGCTGCGCTGCATGAGAAGCAGTTCACTGAATTTACTTTTAACAGTGTTTTGGTTTCAGTGTGAAATGCTCCCACACACAGTTTTACGGGAATGTCTGTCTTCCAGTTAGGCAGAGTAGTAACTAAAGAATTCCCTTCTCCCATTCCCCCTGCCCAGTGGGGGAGGACAGCTTATATACAGCAGGATCTTTTTTATGTCGGTCTGTAGGTGGAAGTGCCCTGCAGCCAGACGCTGGTTCTGTGAGGAAACTTCAGCAATAAAAATATTTTATGCTTTTTAACCACCCCATCATTCAAGGAAGATATTTCTGCAGGTGTGAAGTGGCTCCTCCAGCAAAGCTTCCTTCAGAGGCAGAGTAACAGGAGAGATGTTTGGCACTGCTGAGGAAGAGGTCGGATGGCTTACGCTGTCTTTTCACATTTTAGATGTTTTCAGTGCTACAGGGCCAACACATGACCTTGCTGGGGTTTCAAGAGGACAATTGCACATCATAAACATTGGGGTTGTGGCAATGAGAATTTACTTGGGCAGTAGAACCCACAAATTTGGGGCTCCCAGTTAAGAAAGGAAGATAAAACCAGAGCATATAAACTGCCAAACAGTTTGGTACTTGAAGGAATGCTCTGGAGATGTTCCATGTCTTACCTGAGATGTTAGACAAGTATTAAACTGTTATTTCTTATGGTCAGCTGGAGTGAAATTCATTCCAATGCAGAAACCAGTCCCTGGACTTAGGAACAGAACTACCCAGTGGTGATTTGGGTGATTCATGGACTTGCTGGTGAGCCAGGGTTTAGGACTGGATCATGTCAGTTGGATCTATCTCTGTCAAAAGCCAAAATATTAACACATACACTCGGTCTACCTTTGAATTACAGCATCCAGAAACTTCTCTCTGAAGCCAGGTAATTGCCAAGATTGTCACAAACCCCCACCCTGCATTTCTCTCCAAACTGTCCTGTTGTTGCATTTATAAAGAAGGTAAAAAATGGCAAATAAAGAATATTTTTTTCGTGCAGCTGTGTGCATAGTGTACAGTCATAACTACTCCTCAGCTTTCTGTACTGACTGCAGCACAGCAAAAAACCCCTCTGTGTAAATGAGTCAGTCTTGGAGAACTTGCTCAGTTATTGACCCCTCACACCTTGTTTGTTAGGTTTTAATCAGCTCCAGCAGTAACAGTGTTTCACCACGGACAGCCAGGTCCCTCTGTTAAAGCAGCACAGCTCAAATGTTTGTTTCTAGCAGGGCTTAGAAGAGGAAGTTTGTTCAGAAGTTTTTGGGGTGTCTGGTGTTTGTGGAGTAGCTGCAGCCCACGATGTCTCATCTCAGATGTCACTCCTCTGAACTGCTGCTTGCAGGAGTCGACTGAGGAAGGAGAAAAAGAGGAGAAATCAGATTCTTCAGACTTGATTTTTGACCAGGAATGATGTCCTGTTCCAGCTGCAGGCAGTGAGTATCAGTGAGCCATGGTAGTGAGCTTGCCTTGCACTGCACAGACCACTCATTAGCCAGATGTTAATGGGCTAATAATGCCTGACCTGCCCAGGCTCTGCCATGGCCACTGCAAACCAAGACTGCCTGGCTTACCCAGGGAACTTATGGGCAGAAGGACCGTGGTGTTTCTATGTACTTTTTCCCACCAAACATACAAAGTGAAACTTTCTTTTCCTTTCCTTCCCTTACTCCTTCCTCCACCCCAGCTGCCTCTTTCATTGCAGGAGTATTTGAGGGGAAATTTTATCTTCATGTCTGCTGGGTTTTCCACCAATCTCCTGAGTAGATGCCTGGAGCAGAGAGAAGCCANCTGGGCAGAAGGACCATGGTGTTTCTACGTACTTTTTCCCACCAAACCTACAAAGTGAAACTTTCTTTGCCTTTCCTTCCCTCACTCCTTCCTCCACCCCAGCTGCCTCTTTCATTGCAGGAGTATTTGAGGGGAAATTTTATCTTCATGTCTGCTGGGTTTTCCACCAATCTCCTGAGTAGATGCCTGGAGCAGAGAGAAGCCACCTGCCTGTTTCTTCCTGAAAGTGCTGTCTGAGATATTCCATGTCTGTGCTGCTGATGTGGTTATAGTGCCACACTCACTTGCAGAGGTTTTGATTGGCCTGTGCTGGTCACTAATGATGCCTTGAGTTTTAGCTTCCATGTTTTTCAGACCCTGTGCTGCCTTGGGGTGCAGATCTGAGCCTCATATTGTCAGTCAGCTCTTCACAGAGCAGGGAGACAAAACAAATCCTTTTCCTCCTGCAGATCAAGGACAATGGGCACAACTTTCAGGCCCAAAAGCACAAACAAGGGTGGGCTGAAAAGAGAAAACAAGAAGGGTGGGACTTATTAACCTGGAACTGTAATTGGACAATTAAATCCCAATATTCAAATGGGCCAAAACTTCTAAAAGTGTGACACCTTGTGACCATTGTCCCTTTTGTGACCATTTTGGTACCACTATGGGTGTAGCCCTGGCCAGGCTCTTGTGCTGCCCAAGATGTGTCCCTAAAGGCCTTTATATAAAGACTTACCTTATTCTCCAGCTCTGTCCAGTCTCTGTTCCAGATCAGCCTTCCCAAGGCATCCGTTTCTGGTCACAAGGTCATAAGTTTTGGTCCATTTGCATATTGGGGTTTAATTGTCCAATTACAGCTTCAGCCTGTGAAGTCTCATGCTTCTGGTTTCTCCCTTCAGTCCACCATTGTTTGTGCTTTTGGGCCTGAAAGTTGTCCTTGGTCTTCAGCAGCAAAAGGATTTGTTTTGTCTCCCTACCCTGTGAAGAGCTCACTGACACTGAATGTGAGCTCAGAGCTGCACCCCTGGGCAGCAGAGCCTGAAACACAGCAAAGATCAAACTTAGGGCATCACTACAGCTCCAAACCTGGCCCCAAAGGCATTAATAGGAAGTAAAGTTCTGGACTCTGTTTCCCACACCAGAGCAGCCCTGTGCAGCTGTGCTGTGCCTGGGAGGTGCTGCCAAACCATCCTGGTGAGAGCTGCTGATTCACCACTTGACTAAATGCGACGTAGGTGGGGAGAGAGTGATGTGGGGTACCAAGCTCTAAGGCAGAGGATTTCTTGGACAAAAACAATCCATCAGAAAGCCAGACTAGCTCAGTGCTGGGAGCTGAGGTAACAGGCATTGTTGAGGCAGGATGGATTCACAGGGCAGGGCTGCCTGCACAGGAGAAGCAGAACTCGAGGCTGTTTATCCTGACACAAGGGTGAAGGAAACACCCAGCACTGCACTGCTGCTCTGTGACAAATCTGAAATGCTTCACTTTTGGGCTGGGTCTTTAAATGGAAAAAAAAAAAAAAGATATCCTAGCCTGCTTGTGGGAAACTTCATGTTATTTTAATTCCTCCTTTCTTTAAAATAATTCATCTTGCTGATTATACAGGCTTGCTGAACTTCAGGCGGCGTGAGTCGAGTCTTTGGTGCTTATTCTCAAGCTTGTCAAATCAAGAACTGTGCTTTTAAAAGTTCTAAACAGTAACATTCCTCAGCAAATAATTTCTAAATGAAACAGAGAACATGAAAATTTGGAACACTCATGAAATCTTTTCTGCATGTTAAGGTATTTGAATAAAATTAACTTTCTTTTTTTAACTCAGAATCACTTTTGCCTGCTTTCTTTTAGTTAAGGTTGATTTAAATAAAAAGCCAAGTTTGTGTTTTAGTTAGAAGCAAATTTATATAATGAAATTTTATCCTCATGTGAAACTGATTTATAAAACACAGAAACAGTGCAAAAGGTAGTGGGAAGAACCCAGAACTTCTTTCAAAAGCAGTTTTCCATCACATATATTGTATTTATTTCTCTGGAAGAACTCAAACCAAAACAAATCTTTAAGTAAACAGATAATTTTGCCTGCAATGCTGCCTTTTACCAATTTTCCTTGTATTATCTCCAGTCCTCTAATCTAGACAGAGAGAGAATGTGGCCTCATAACTTTAAGCTGCACTTATGTTTACTTTTTGATATTTATTTTAATATAAATATTTCTTGAAAAGTTAAAAGGAGTTCTTTGCATGACTTAGTGCTTTTAACCTCTGACTGGGACATGAGAATGCAGAAATCAAAGTTGGGATGTCATTACAACAATCCTCCTGAGCTCTGGGTCATAACTTGTGCAGTGCTGCTGTGACTCCTGTGTTTATTCTCCACCTACAAAGTGTTGTCTTGGTGAAATGGCCACCTGCAGAAGAGATGCTGTTAAAGGGAAATGGCAGTGCTGGGTTTGCTTCCATTCTTTTAGGTGCTCATATAATTTGCTTGAATTTTTACTGAACTTTTCCCCTGGCTAATGAGATGCATCACACTGTTTTGCCTTCCACCAAAATATTTGGTCCTTCTGGAACTTTCAAATCACTATTAAACTGTTACTTTACCAGTTTACAACCTTGTATGTGCCTTAAATCTTTTAAGAAATCTCAGTTTTTTCTTGGCCAAGCTTGGGGATTTCTGCCCATCTCAGCCTTAATCCCAGCACTAAGTCTTGTCCCAGACCTGTGGCCACTTCAGCACTGTGATATAAATCCAGCTCTAAATCACTGACTTTCCCATTATCCCTATTCCCACTCTAAACCATGCAGCCTAAGAACTTCTGCCCACATAGGACATAACCCAATTCCCAAGTGATTCATCCTAATCCATTGGCACTCCCAATAATTTATTTGCAGCTGTGTTTGAACTGAGCTCTCACTCTCAATAAATAAATAAATACTCAGTGCCCTGACCTAACCTGTGGGATTGAATAATAAGCATTGCTCTTGTCAATGCATTTTGATTTTTTGTTAATTGTAAACTTACAGACTCCTGGGCCTAACCTTAAAAATCTGCATCAGTTCTAGGGTTCAATCTGCTTTAAGATCCCTGTAAAATGAAGTAATTACTTCAGTTTGGGGGATCAAGATGCTTTATTCTCTAATTGGGCTTGAATCTGGTTTTAACACCTCTGAATGCCATGAACTGTGTTCTATTTTCAGTGTTGAAGCTGCCCAGAGTCTCCTCCCACCAGCTCAGCTCCCCTCTCAGCCTGGGCTCCCTTGAGCAGGAAATCTGAGCCCTATTTCCTTTCTGTCAATGTATTCAATCACTTGTGTACTGCACATGGGCTTTGCAGTGACTCAAAGCCCTGCTGTAACCCAGTCCTCTGGTCCCAGCCCTGCTGTCACCTCCAGCTTTAACTTCTGATGGGACCAGCTCCTTCCCTCTGAGACCTCTGATTTAAACTGAGGTTTAAAGGTAAATCCAGCTGCTGTTGGAAATGCAGGTGTGCTCTGGCTCACCTGTCCCTCACTGCTGATGTTGTCCTGGCACATCTTCAGTTCATCTCCCAATTTCTGCTGCCTTGAACCTTCAATTACACAAAGAAAACGTGCAAAATAGGGAAGTGCTGGGTTTGAAATGAGCTCAGGCTTTTGAATTCTAACACTGGGAACAGAATGGGCATTTCTACCTCATTTTGGTGGATAAATTTCCATGACTTAGCCAACTTTACTGATATTTTTCAGTTATCTCTTGGGATTTTAATTTGTTCCATTTTCTTTTGTTATCCTTGATCTCTTGAAACAGAAAAATGATATCCATGAGTATCCATGAGTGGATTTCAAAAGACTTTATCACTCAGAGATTCACTTCTCCTCTTTGTGTAAAAGGCTGTAATTATGGATCATTTGAACCTTCAAAGGAAGATTTATACATCAGAAAAGTTATATGCAGTATTTTGGCATGTATATTATGCAGTGGATTTGACATTATGGGTACCATAATGCTGAAGTTCTAAACTGGTTCCTCTTTGCTTTCTGAGATAATTTTATTTTTGTTTGTTTGCCTTTGGGTTTTCTGAGCATGGGCTCTATAGAAAATGACAACTAAAAGGGAGTTTACACCTTGGAAGTCCAGAAGGCAGCTTTATGGCCAAGAGTGCATCCCTCACTTCCTCTGACAAAAAGGATTCAGTTTATTTTCTGCATAGCAGGCATTATGCTTTCCCAACTTAGAGCACAACCTTTGTTTAAAAATAAATTTAATAACAAGTCCTTGGATTATTCGAAATTATTTGACAGTAGGTTCTCTAGGCACTTCAATGAACAACCTCTCATGATCTTGGGGGGCTGAAAGGGGTTCTCTGAAAGGAGGATGTTGCAGTTTTTGCTAAAACTCCAAATATATGTAACTATTTGCCAGACATGAAACTTTTAGGTCCCTGACAAAAAAGCAGCTGTTTTGTTCTGCCTGGTGCCCAGGCAGATGCAGCCTCCAGGTGCTGACAGAATCCCCAAATGTATTTGAGTACTTTAAAGGAAACACATTTAGGGCTAGGTGGATTCTACATGAAGAAAAAAGTATTTTGTGGATTCAATTGCTGAGTATCCATGAAGCTCCTGAGGATTTCAGTGTTGAACATCACTTATTTAAGGTTGGGTTTGATTATTTATGTGTGCATTTGGGTTTTTGGTAGAGATTTTTGGTGGTTCATTTTCCCTCCTCAAAGCTAATGAAATATATTATATGGATTAGTTGGACATGCATACCAATTATTTTAAAAAATCTTCTTAATTTGCTTCTTAATATCAAATGTAGTTTAGGACAAAAAGAGTCTCACTTTAAAGAGCAAACTTAGAGACTATCACACTGCTAAAAATTATTTGTATGGCCCTTCATCCTGTGAGAACAGAAGTTTAGGTGGTCCTTACACTGTGTGATCATTTTCTTGCTCAAGGAGGGATGGCTGTGGCTTGAAACAGCAGGAGGAAGCTGAGGGGAGAAGGTTCATGCACAGGAAATGTGTGTAGAAATGCAGTTTGACAGGAGAGAACATGTGAACAAGATCATGGAATGATAGATTTGCAGAGAGAAATAGAAGCTAAGGAGAAGGTGGATGGACAGGGGAGAAGGAAGATGGGGATGGTAGGGAACAAAGTAGAGAAGAGAAGATTTCTAGGAAGTTTGAAATATTTTAACAGATGGAGAACTCATGGAACCCCAGAAGAAGTTACCTTAACAGAGGAGTGGGATTTGGTAAACTGCAGTGTTTCAACTGTTCTTTTACAGCTAAAAGTATCTGAGAAGTCCAAATGGGGAAGGACATCTGTGTTTGAAAAAGGAAGATTTTTGTTTGGCTTGGTTGTTTCTTTAAATTATTATTATTCTATAGGCATTTCCCAGCAAAGAATAGTACTTTATTATTTTTTTCTGAAGTATGTCTTTATCTGGATTATAAAGTGTTGAAACTCTTGCAAGTCTAAAAAAGGGAATGCTTTCATCTCCAGTGTTCTAAAATATTATCTGAGCAAAAAGGTGTCCCCAAATACACAAATCTGTGTATATTTGTTCTCTCTTGCCTGGCCTCAGATGATTCTCCTGTGTTTTTACCCCTTAACAATCTGTAACAAAGTTGTAGTGTTGATATCTCACAGCTGCTCTAACTCAGCTGGTCAATCTAGAAAACAGCTTCTCCTCCCTTTTTATCCCTCCCCACCTCCCTTGGCAGGGAACTGTTGCTACTTGATTTTTTTTTTTTTCACTTGATCCCTAGACATCCTCCCAGTTTGCCACTTTTTCTGTCAGCAAAGAAACAAGCAGCCTCTTTTATCCTGTTTGACTTTTCTCTGTTCTCAGTCCTCTAAGCTATGACCTGGCAGAAAGAACAGTGATCACTTCAATTCACCTGCAGGTGAAAGATCAGGATTACCTGTGCTGGCAGCCCAGCTTTGATCACACCAGAGCAGGAGAGCACAGTGGTGTTGCTGAGAGGGCTGGCATTAGTGAAAGCAAAGGGAAGTCACAGGAATTTCCTTGCTGGAACAGTGGTGGTTCCTTCATTTGGCACCAAGAATCTGAAAAATGAGTGGGAAAATATTTGGTGATTCAAAGCCACCACCTGGGGTACTTCTGGTATTCAGCCATAAACTCCCCATTGCTGCCCTGACACACTGAAGAGTGTTTTGTGGCAGTACAACTGTATAAAAGGATGCAGTTGTTAATTGTTTTGGGTTTTTTTTTTTCATGTAGTAGTGTACTCCCATTAAAAGGACCCAATCCTGCAAAGTGGTGCAAACATTGGCAAACTTCTGCTGAGTTTGAGTTCTGCCTCTGCAGCATCACTCAGGTAACTCCTCTGCTGGAATCCCAGAATATTAGAACTTGAATGTTTCTGCATCTGCTTGGGATTAAAACATTAAAATTCCTCTCTTGCTCTCATCCAGATTTTTTCCCAGCTCCCTCAACAAACTGTTCCCCAAGGTTTAATTAGTACAAAGAGAACAACTGCCTTTGCTGTGTGATGAAGCCATCCAGAGCAGTCACAGCCCTCCCATCCCAAAACAAAACCTCTTTGCTGTCCCATGCAGTCCTGCATGTTTCCCTCCTCCTCTGCAGTGCACCTGCACACACCTGTCCAACACACAGGTCTAACTTTGTTTTCCATGTGTAATAATTAATCACTAAATGTACTTTATTTATTTTAGGGTGGGGTTTTTCTAAACCATCCTTCATTCTAGGACTTTAACAACATCTGACTTGAAGGATTTTACATGTCTCTCATATCCTTTAATTTTAGCAAATAATTTTTTGTCATTACCCTGCAATTAACAGTGGCTCAATCTGCAGTCCTCAGCTGGAGTGTGCAATGAGCTGAGAGAGGAAATAGTGAATCAGCACCAAAACAGGAAATCAAGTTACTTGGAGAAAACGTATTTCATTAAAGAAAATGAGCAAAATATTTGGGAGGTTTCCTTGTGAACAAAAATTAGAAATGCTGCATTGTTTTGTCAACTCAAAGATGCACAGAATCATCCAGCACAAGTTCCATTGCCTTTCATCAATTTTAATGCAGCTTGGAGCTGTGAAACCCTGCAGCATACAGATGAAGGAGTCTGGGCACATCAGTATGCAAAATCATAGGCAGTCTGTTCACATTCTGCATCATTTGTCTAAACTGCAGGTTCCAGATCAACCTGCAGAATCTGAATGGTGTCTGGAATTCGTTGCTCTTTGAAAAAGTTTGATGAAGTTTTTTCTTTCCTATTTGCAGCCAGTTAATAAATTTTCCAGTAGCTGTGGTTGGAAAATATTGCTGAAAGCAACACTTGGCCAATTATTGGCTGCTTTGGACCAGTTCTACCTGTTAGTAAGTACCAGGAAAGAAGGAAAACACTCAGTTTTTCGTTTCGTTTCTAAAATTTAATGTTTTTAGAAATTTCATGAGAAATGACAACACAATAGAATGTTGCTTTTTTAATAGTAAAATAGTTTTCTAATTCCTGGTTATGTAATTAAAGGCTGGTGTTCTTGACTGCCTCAGATGAGAATTTCAAACCAAAAGACCTCTTAAGTTTTCCCTTCCCTAGACAGGAATCCTCTGACACAAAGAAATGACTCGAGTTACTGGATCTCTGCAGATTTGCTGCAAAGTTTGTATCAAGGGATGAGTCAGCTGATGCAAATGCATATCTGGTAAAGAATCTACAAATATGGATTTCTCATTCCTAATGTTACTGTTATCAATGTCTGGACCACTTGTTTGGGTTTTTGGGAAGAACTCTTTAAGAAAAACTAATTTCAGACTGTCTTTAATTCTTTCCTTCATTCTACTTGTACTGATTGCCTTGGATTTTACTAGTGACTAAAAAATGTTATTAAATCAGGCACTTAAAATACTTATTTACTCTTAATTTATTTTAATCTGAAGCCAAATGTGTTCAACTAATTAAAACATAAATGGCACTTATTTGTACTTAAAATTAGCCTTAAATTATAGTCGGTACTAGGTCATAGTCTCATAATTAACAATAAATTTGGACATTATAATTAATGTAATTAATTAAAGTAATTAATGGTTTACTGGGAAAAAATTCTTTGAAATTTTCATATTAACATTTTTTTTCTCTGCCTGCTTTGTGAAATAAAAATCTGGTCTTGCCAAAACCAAGATGAGGTTCTTGTGGAGAAACAAAGACACCTGGACCTGAGGACTTGGACTTCAGCCTGGTGAGGTTGCTGTGTTATCACACATGTTCTGATATTCCAGCTTCTCAATTCCAATTACTTCAGTGAGATGAGATTTAGGCAATAATGGACATTTATGCTTTTGGAAGTGGAAGAAAAATACCAAGAGATTTTGAAGCCTTAAAAAAGCAATAGTAGACTGCACATACATCTCTAAATGGACCCTGTATTATAAATATTTTTGAAAGATGAAGTTTGACACAGAAAAGCTGCCTGTTCAAACAGAGCAGTCATTTAACAGATTTTTTTCCTGTTTTTTCCTTGTGTTTTTCTTTTTTAACACAGTAGGTGTTACTGTCAGCTGACTCTGTGCCAATGGCAACTGTTTGTCTAAACTAATAAATATAAAGAACCTGAAGAATGCTAATTTTAATTTAGCCTGCAGGCACATGATGACCAAATTCTGATTGAATGGTTCTTGACACTTTAAAAAAGCAAACAAAAAAATAGTCATAAAAAACCATCACAACTGCTCCACTTCACCCCACTCCCACATATTAAAAACAAAACAAAACTAAAACAAAAGAAAACAAAACAAACAAAAAAAAACCCACAAAAAAAAAACCAAAAAAGGTGACTAGTATTGCTTATTAGTAATTTTGGCTCTGATTGTCCATAAATACATTTTTTTTTCCATTTTCTTAAGTTCAGAAACCACTGTACAAAGTTCCTGTTTGCTAATGACCTCAGATCTACTTGAAAAGTCTTTTTTTAGTTATTTCTAGTTATTTCTTGAAACATGCTGTAAGAATAAGTCACCAGACGTAAAATCAGTCCTTTAAACTGTTTTTTTCTGTAAGGAAACGGAAGATTTTTACCACAAAGGCCAGATCTGTGCATCTGTGATGTCATTTTGGATTCATTAACTTGGTTAGTCTGCACTTCACTAAGTGTCTGGGAGGACATTTCTGTTATAGCAACACACATTGTTTCATTATCTCAGTGTCCATGTGCCAGTGTCCCAAGGTCAAAAAATCCACCCTCCATCCAGAAGTCAGCAGCAGCTTTCTGGGTAATTCCACACTTCACATTTTCCCAAATTGCTTCTCCCACATGACAGGGCTGGCACCTCCCTGGCCCCTTTGGGTGTCACAGGCAGAGGAGCCTGAGCCATCCCAGTGCCACCTCAGCCACCACTCATCCCCTCACCCCTGCCCTGGGCTTTGCCCTTCAGCCTTGCTCCTTTTAAAGGCAGGACAGCCTTTTAAAACTGTCCTGCAATTCCTAAATCTGGGCAGATCTCAGTCCCAGCAGGGAAGTGACTTTGCTGGGATGGCTGAAGTGGCTTTGATGGGACAACAGGTCCAAGTCTGGTGCATTTTGGAAAGGAACCACAGTGCCAAACCACAGACCCTTGGATGTTATTGTAGTGCTTAATTGAAACAGACTGTGAGTCTTCTGTTCTGTGAAAGCATCTCTCTGCAGAGCTGCTGTTTCAATGGTAATGAGTTAAATGAGCTTGCAAATGAGGTCTGCTAACAAATTGTACCCGTCAAGTCTCCATCATTCTTTACCAGGTCATTGTGCACAATTTGGTCTCTCAGTAGTCCAGCCTTGTGATTCTTACTAAAATTAATTTTTCCCCCTTTGTCTTTAAAGCTTCCTGAAAGATTGAATTAAATTGTGCACCACTCCTGAAAGAAACAAAGGTAATATATCCTCAAATCCCCAAATAATGCTCTGACTTTCATGTTTTTGCTGTGTTTTTCGTGGCAGTGTTCACTCTTTGTTCATGCTGGAGATGTTTATAGTGTTTGGGAAGGAACAAAGCAGGATCACTTGGTAAAGGCATCATGATTTATGTCAGTGGGTAGCATTTGGGCAAGTCTTTATTTTTAAGTCAGCTTTGAACCAAACGTTGACTGCTTCAGGTTTAAAAATGGTAAAATTATAGCTTTGCTTTGATAAAATTACAGTTTCACTTTAGTGAATCTGCTGGTCATGGCTGGTATTGTCAGGAGTGACTCGTATCTGCCTCTCTGGTGTTTGGCATTCTCTGCAATTACAGTCAGCCTGTGTTTTTGGAGCTGCAGTTCCATGGTATTTGCTACTTTTTCCAGCACAAGTTGTGTCAGTGTGGGCAGAAGGACGGTCAGGAAACAGAGACACAATCTCCTCTCCAAAGGTACTGCAGGCTGGAAAGGTAAGAGCACCAACAGGAGAGTTTGCTGCTGCCCCAGCCATTCCAGCATTGCTCTCAGTGTGAACTGCTGGCCCATGAGGAGTTAAAAGTGTTTGTTTCACAGGAAATTGGAAGAAATTTATGTGCGCAAGTGAAACTGAAAGGTCGAATGTGTGACTCATATCTATTGACAGATGGAATGAGCATAACATAAGAAGACAGTGACTAGAAAACAAGCAGGTTGTGTGAAAGTATTTTTAGAGACTAATTTCTACCCAGCTGTGTCTTCTATGAACAGAAGAAGTTTGTCAAAGTTACCTAGAAGTTGCCTAACAGCCACCCAGTGGCAATTAATTGCTTGTGATGTTGGTTTGAGTGGCTGCTCCATCCCTTGGGGTGAGAACAGGTAACATTTTACCACAGCTCTACCTGAGACTTCAAAGAACGTGGGTAAACAAGAATTAAGAGAACATATAAGTTCCTAATAGTGCTCATAAACTTTTACATACCCACTTATTTTACCTCAGTTGCCCTGTTGACTCCCACTTCTGTGCTCTCTTCCCCTCTCAACCTATCTTTTTTTTTTCAGCTTAAAATATATCCAACTTGCTTGTTATATAATAATGACTCATACTTTCATTGGCTTAAACTTTACCCAATCTTTCTTTCATGTCATTTTTGGTCTTTAAATTGAGATTTAGCCTCTTCAGTTTTGGCTACTACATTGTGGGCTTTTTTGGTAAATTCCACTGATAGAGCTGGAAAAATGATGCTGCAAGTAAGTGTATAAAAATTGTTTAGTAATATGGGGAGAAAGACTTGGCAATATTTTACATGATGGTGAATCTTGCTGGACAATGTAGAGAAACCCATAAATCCTATATGGTGTTTAATAGTCTAAAAAGATAATTTGCACCCAAGTACAGATATAAGGCACACAATAAGGTACATTTATTTGAGTGTTTATTTCTTTGTTGCCTGCAAAAGCAACTTGGGCACATAAAGCAATACAGTATATAAATTATTGGGCTTGTGTATTTTGTAGGCTTTGGTGTTAAGTTCTGAGGAAACAAACTCCAAACTCAACAACTGCAATTTTTTTCTGTTTCTGCCTTTGTCACATTTTGGCCAGATGATCACAATCAAATATTTTACATACACATGGAAAATTAAAATAATGACTGAGAACCTTATGGCATCAGGAAATGTGCTACTTCTACCTCTGCTCTCATCAGGTGAAGAGGAGCAGAACTTGTATTTCTGTGAGCCACAAAGAACATTGGGGGCTGGGGTAGGGACATTTTGTCCAGCCTGTGGAGCTCGCTCTGCCTCTCCCCAAGCTGCTGGTCTTGTTCTAATTTATTTTTAATTGCCTTTTTTTGTTTAAAGGCAACTCCAGTTCCTAGGCTGTTAGGTGCTTCCCCTGGTGTCCTGGCTGTGGGATGGGCTCCAGTTTGCTCCTGCTCTGGATCCAAGTGGGACAGTGGAGATTCCATGCAATGCAAACTGATTAATTGTGGTTGTTAAAGAGAGGAAATGGTAAAGAGGAGAGATAACCATTTATCTCAAACTGGGATATGCTGAAATCTGGATTTATTCTTCAATCCTTTTGTTTTGTTTGTTTTGATTGGGGGTTTTTTGGATGGATCTCTATAGATAGAAGCTCCTGGTAGTACAATATATGTTTCTAACAAGGTTCTCACAGGAGCTATCAGGACAAGGGGAGCCTGTGGGAATGAAGCAAACATCTTATGTTCTCTTTTAGGAGAAGTGAAATCCACAGTACATTATTTCCACAAGTCCACTGTCATGCTAAATCACTGAGGAACAGTGTGAGTAGAATGGATAAATCCTCCTGTTGGTGAGGCATGTTGCTGCAATTAACATTTTCCCTGCACAATTCTGTTATGAGATCCAGAAAGGTGAAGAGCAGAACTTGTCCACTGGAGTGGGCAGCAGGGAGGGACAGTAAAAATTCATGTGTTGTAGTTGCTTTTTTGAGGTAAATTTGTGCTTGTGTTGATTCCATTGTCTGTACTCCTTCCTTATCCTGAAATTCCTCTACTCCTCTTCTGGAGCTCATCCAAATATTAGCAGCATATTTTCTGCTTAGAATGGAAACCCCAAGGGGAGTAAAGAGCTTCTTTTGCAAATAATGAAATATTCCTACAGGAATAATGTATAGTGGAAATCTTTTATTTGAAAATAAAGTATGGCATGATACAAAATAAATCATGCAATTCATGGGGCAAATGTTTTAAATTCTGGCTGATGAAAATACAATAGCAAGTTTATGAATGAAATTGTCTCTTTTTAAGCACTACTCATGATCATCTCTATTTAAAATAATTGTTCTCCCAACACTGAGGGGAAAAAAAAAAGATTTTTCATTTTCCATCTCTTTTACTTGTATTCTTAAAAAGTAGTGTTTTCTCAGCTTTCCTTGAAAAATCTGTAGGAGAATACTGTTTCATATTTCAAATTTAAACTGAGACCTAAAAATCCCATGTACAATTAGGACTTACTTTAAATAAAAGTAGAAGCTGGCAGGTTACTATAAATGTAAAGATTGCAGTAGTGGGTGCCTGAGATCTTTTTTAAGATGAAGGGAATGTTCCAACTGCTGCCAGTCTCTGGTAGAACCCAAACCCTCACCTCCTGTCTGGAGAGGGGATGACTGGTCCAATATGAACAGGAGAGACTGGTCCAGTATTTGATCTTATCAGTGCTTTTCCTCTGCTGCAGGGAATCTGTGTCTGAATTTCTGTCATCATTATTGGTAAATACACTAAGGGAATACTGCTTCCCCTACCTGAGGCACTCTTTTCTGTGTTCCACCAAGCTTTTCACAGTTCCCTTGGTCTTGAAATCTTGTGAGCATGAAGTTTTAAGAAATTTAAAATCCTCCTTTTTTTATTTTTATTTTTATTTTTTTAATTTCATTGGGCACTCAGTGACTTTGCAAAACACTTGGGGTAGGTTTTGGCATTGTGATTCCACAGGCAATGGAGAAGTTGCAGGTGGTTAATGAGCAGTTTTTACACATCACTAAGATATACATTTTATACATGATATTATGTATACAATAGTATTCATAATAATATTTTTTAGGTGAACAAGAAGGAAATGCAATTATGATTTTGCAGGTCTGTTACAGCTGGGGGAAGATCCTGGCTATTTCTTCAGCAGTGAAATCACTGTTCTGCTTTAAATTTTCACTTTCTTCACTTTTACAAAATTTGGAAAACTGTTCTTGATGCTACTATCTATATCTTGAATATATCATTAAGATCTGTGTCAGAGCACATCCTGACCTAAACTGAACCCACCACTAATAAGATGATTAAAACTAATCTGCATCTCTGTATAAAAACAGCACAAATCTGATCTGCAGCATTTATGTTTTGATTCTGCTTTTACTGTGACCACTGAATGCCTTGGCATTGCATTTTATCCTGAAAATCAAGAATTCTGTTAATATAATTGTGCAATTCATGTGTGTGCCTTTGAGTTGAATCACCCAACTTTGGTCCAAGCCTGTGCTGTGATAGAAGTGTTGAAATGGAAAAGGATTAAACTGAGATGAACAAAGTTAACCTCCAGCTAAAGAGAATTAAATCTAATGACCAGAAGGAGGCAGACATGTGTTCATGCATCCATAGGCATGTTTGTTTATGAGGATGTCAATCAATAGTCATGTCTTAGTTCTTGTAGAGTTCTTCTTTCCCCTTTTCACCTTTTTCTCCCCTGTCTGATGCATTAAATTAAATAAGAATTTTCACCCTTTTAGTTAAATGTTGGTTGATAGTCTTGCATACAAGACAGGAAATGTCAGCATTGCAGATTTTTGAAACCAACAGTAGAAATCCTGTAGTTTAATTTTACTAGTTGCTCTTGCTTTGTACAATGACTTCAGTATTCTGTTATAGCTATTGAAAACTTCACTGTACAGTATTATTTCATAATGTCCCCATACATTCATTTGGGAATTTTTAGACAGTTACAGCTCTCATGAATAAAACCAAAATGGTGCAGACAAATTGACAGAATTTGTGTGTAATTAATTGCCTACCCAAACATGCTTGTGTGCATCATCTCATGGCTCTATGTAAAGGTACCTGTCTGCTCAGATAAAGGTTACTGGTGACTAAGTCCTGTGCCTGGAAGTAAAAATGTGATGATTTCCTTTCCCCTTGCTTATCACAGAGGATGCTGCAGTGCATGATTGGACATCATTACACTGAAGATTTTTCTGTCTCTAATTAGTTTATTTGTGTTTTTCTCAGGCCTCACCAGCTGTTGCTGTAGGAGTAGCACTGCACACTAATAGTTTTTCTCTTCAGACCTCTGTTGCTGCTTTCAGTGGGTTTAATCTGCCTGTTTACTTACCTGCACACACAGAAGCATTTTTGAATATTTGAATCCACGTGGTGCTGAGGAGGGGTGTAGACCTCTCACAACTTTGCTCAGGATCATCTGTTACGACTCTTCTGTGCTTGTTGGAAGAGTTAACTGCCAGCCCTCTGTGCTTTGCAGGTGCACTGAATCAAAAAATAAATGAAAATATGTCAGCAGAACCTCCCCAGGTGTGTTGTACCTAGTAAGTCAATTTAGACTTTGATCCTGTGTGCCTTTGGTAGGCTGAAATTTGGGCACCTGGCAAAATGTCACAGGAGGAAACTCAGAATATTCCCAGAAGAACATTTTGAAAAAGTATCAGGAGGTGAGAAACAGGGAGCCAGCAAAGAGGGAAGGTGTCTTGGAAGGCTCTCTGTAGAGTGAGCTTCATCTCCAGTGAGGAAGCTCCTGGAGATACATTCTTTCTGTTTCCATTTCTTGTCCATGGCCTTTTCCTTTACAGCAATAATATTTCTCTCCTCCCTGCAGCAAGAATGGTGATTTGAACAAGGCCAAGTGGAAGAACTGCAAGGAATACTGCAATAGGAGTTGAAAGAAGCAGCTTTCCTCAAAGAAATTATTAAAAATGTTTGCTTTTCCACTGTATATGCATTGTGGTTATGTTTTAATTCTCCCAGTTCTTCCAGGCATTTTCTATTTGTTTGTTCCCCCTTCAAAACATGGTGGTTTTGGTGGATGATATTCATGAGGAAAGATTTTGGGGCTTATAACATCACTCAGTATCCTCTGATTGTGTTCATCTTTTCAACTTCATAGCAGCAACCATTGGCTAATGAGTGCCATGCACTTCAAATCTCCAGGAAAACTGTTTGGGCTGGTGTTACCAATCTCAAAGGGAGGAAAATGTACCCCAAAGCTGTGGAACTGCAATTGGTGATAGCTTGATAGGTAAATGGCCTGGTGGATTTACCTTGGCGATCTGCCCTTGGTGCCCCACCAAGACACAGTTACTCCCCTTTTCAGCAAAAATATGATAAAGGCTTGTGAGTCAAGACAAACCTCCCTTTTAAATATTATCCCTGAGTCACTCCCACAGCTGCTGATGGGCCCAGCCTTGCCCAGCAGTGGGTCCATCTGGGAGAGAGCTGGAATTGGCTCCACTGGACCTGGGGAAAGATCCTTCCAACTTCTCACAGAAGCCACCCCTATGGACCCTCTGCTACCACAGGCTTGCCATGCAAACCCAGTGATAATGTTTGTGTTCCAAGTATTTCCAAATACACAACAGAAAGGGAAGAAAAATTAATAGCCCATTGTACTGTGAAGTCAATATTCAGAAACAGGAATAATTATTATCACCCTGTACACAAAATGCTTGTCCTGAACTATCCTAGCAGTACTTACTTAAAGCTTAAGTAGGTACTTAATGCTTCAACACCTTTTAGGCAGAAAAAGATGTGTGAAGAAACTTAAAGACTTTCCTTCTTGTCACAGTTTAGAACTTGTCTGAGAAAGGCATGAAACAATAGCAGCAAATGACTGAATATAAAAATTGTGCTTCATGAAAGGTTCAGGTCTAGCTGGGAATAGATGGATCATGCAACTGTATGACCTGACTGCAAAAATATGTAATTCCCATGCTAACTTGTAGTTGTGCAGTGCTCTGCATTGTACTGCTCTCTATTGGTGCTTCTGGAAGCCCATTAATTATTAGCTGAATAAACAAATTGGAATTATTTTCATATAATCATAAAAGAGAACATGGGGCTTTCTTCTGTGGGTGGAAATGGCAGAAATAGACATTTGATGCAGTCAAAGCAATTTCCATTATTGGTTTATTCTGCTGAGCCACTCTCAGTTGAAGAAGCACCAAATTTATAATCAGGCAGGAAAAAACCCCAACCCAACATTACATGTTTGTTGTGAAGAATGGTAATAGACTGGAAATCAGAAGAATACAAGTAGAGAAATTAAACCCTCTCACCTGCACTTTTGCAAACCCACAATTTCCTGCTCCCTTCCTTCCACCTCCAGCTTTGGGAATGCTGTCTTTTCCACCTTCCCTCAGAAGCCAAGCATCTCTGCTCTACCACCCCAGAGCGTGCTAGCCTGAAAGGAGAACTATTCCTGACCATAACCAGAGATGGGAAGGAGAGGGACAATCTTCCTGTTAGCAGCTCTTCCTGCTGTGGTGGGTCATTGCAGTGGTTTTCCACCTTTGCCAAAGTGACAGCTCCGAGCTGAGCCCCAGCACAAGGGGCAGCATCTCCTGGGCACTGCTGACCCCCCAGGCTGCCTGGCAGTGGTTGTAACACCCACAGCTCCTCTGAGAAAGCTTTCAGACTTCATCTGCTGAGATGCAGCCCTCATTTCCATGCTCTGAACAGCCACTGTCACTGGGCAAGAACAGCCAGTGGCTTTTGCAAATGGTTTGNAATCCCTCTGCTCTGAAAAACCATTGTCACTGGGCAAGCTGAGCCTTTCAAGGGGCAGCACCAAGAGCACCCAGTGGCTTTTGCAAATGGTTTGGAGAAAGGCTGAACACCAAGCTTGAGCAGTCTGCATTGCTGGGCTCCCTGCTATGGAGAAACATGAAACCCAGGTACACACATGAAATATTTACTGAAAACAGCTGAAATGCTAAGTCACAGCTTATTAATCTGTGAACTGGAACCTTCCTTTGTTTTTAATAAAAGACACTGAGAGGAGCTAACTCTGACTAAAGGCACTGTGCGTGCTGTGTGCATGAAAGCAGCCATCAGTGGGTTCTTACAGCATCAGGAGTCCCTCAGTGATGCTTCTGTGCATGCTACGTGACTCTTAAACCTCTTTTTCTGCCATTGTTTTTTCCTTACTATTTATTTTAAGTGAGCATATTCATTTAGCTGAAAATGCCAAGTGAGTAATGTGTAACTAGATTGAGAAATACAAAAACTGATCATTCTGTTAGAGGAATGATTTATTCTTTGTGCATAAATTCTAATGTTTGAGTGCAGCTAAGAAATAAACATGACTTATTGCTGGTAATGACGAGTGTTTCAGAGACCCAGAGATTGTCAGAATATCAGCTGTCATCTTGGTATTAATGAGAAACAAAATATATAAGGGTGCATTTATTAATAGACCGTACACAGAGTCTGAGACTAAGTGGTTTGGAAAAGTACTACATTGTTTATAGTAATAGGGGTGAAGAAACACTGGAGGAAATATCCCTGGGGCTTAATCAATGATCAGCATATGAACATAAGTCAAAGATTGTTTAAAATTGTTCCAAATGAGGAATAACTGACGTCAAGAGCTTGCTTGACTTCTTACCTGCTTCACACTCTGGTTGCCTGCAGTGACAAAAGTACAAACAGAACAAGCTGGGTTAGGCTTGGGGGGGTTTTTTTATTTGCATTTAATTTAATTTATTTACAGGAGAGCCTCAGATCTCAAGGACAGAACTGTCATACACTGGTAAGTCCATATTTTGTTTGCACCAGCAGATAATGAAGCCAGGAACGAGCAATCGAGCGTTGTTAGCACAGAATTGCACTTCTGCACTGCCAGCCAAAATGACATTTTGGTCACTAACAGGGGTTTTTTTTTTTGTGTTAGCAGCGTGACACAGGTACAGGGCCAAACTCACTGTGACCCCATGGCCAGAAATGTTCTGCACAGCTCCTCCTGCCATTCAGCCTGGCAGAGAAGGGGCTGTTGAGGCAGGGCAGAACAGGGATGCTCAGAATGCTGAGGCAAATCTGCATCACACACTCACACAGGTGCTGTGTAGCTGCTGTGACTGAAGTTGCTTCCACAGACACATTAATTTCAACTCTTGGTCAGGAAACAGTTCAAATAATGAAATTTTCCTGGATACTTTTAATCAGGTGACTAAGCTTCTCTGACGCTCAAAAGTCTCCCTTCACTGATCTAAAAACAAGTCTGAAGTCCATCTTCTAGAAGGTTTATGCACACCAGGGAAGGAATTTCTCTTGAGGGGAGAAATAAAAGTGGTGTGTCTGTGACTGTTTAAAAGGATTGTTTATGCAAGGCTTATGTAGTTTTCTATTTAATCTGGTCAAGGGAAAAGGAATGCATTGAACAAAACTCATCCCAGAAAAGGAAGAGTGGATTGTATCACCTGTGAAAAGAGTGGAAGTGTTATTGGTATTGTTCCAACAGCTGGCCTGTTTTCATTACTGATTGTTCCCACTAGCACTGTGGAAGCCCAGGGCAGAGCAGTGTGCCCACAGCACTGCACAGACCAAAAAATTACCTGTAAGGGCAAACCAAATATTTCCTTATACTACAAGGACAGGTATCTTCCTTACTGCCTGTGGTTCAGTGATTGGAAGAGTCTTCTGCCTGCCCCAGAAGTTTGTTGCACAAAACCTTGGGAGTTTCTTACCTCTCCTGTCCTTCAGTTCTCCACTTTTCAACAATCTCATCCCACATGTTCCTATTTGCCTCAGATGAAGCATTATCTCAATGAACAACAGCCTTGTTCACTGTTCAGACATAATACATGTCCTGAAAGCTGCCCAGCCTTTGTCAGGAACATGCATGGCAGACTCATCTGAACAACAGCTTGTGATGCTGCTGAAGTGTTTGGCTTTTTTTCCTTCTTTTAATGCAGTTACCTGTTACCTCAGCGGGATTCAAAATCGTTTCAGAAATGTTAAACATAAACACATTGGCCTGCCTGTGCTATTTTCTTCTGAAGTTGTTGAACATATGGAAGAACAATTTGCTTCAAACCCAGGTTCTGGATAGTTCAAATAACCTTTCAGTGTGTCTGTGTCACTGATTTGAAATGGAGCACTGGTGGGAATAATGAGCTAGCATTTGGGCTTGCGGGGGCATCGGATGAGTAAGCACCTGAAAAAAAATTGCACACAGGATTTGTAGTTTCCTTAATTCTGCTTTCATTAGGTCAGCCTTTATCATTGTGTATTGCAAGAACCACAGTTAAGAGCAGACTCAATACAGTTCAAATACTGCCAGCTGGAAACTTCCAGCAAATTATCAAGTGAAAGTGCTGTCTGCTGGAGTTTCAGTTGTTGTGTTCAAGTGTGGCAGACCAGAGTATCTCTCTGGGTCTCCTGATGGGCAGGAGCCTGGACAGGGGGGTGAATCCTCCCTGGCCTGTGCCTGAAACAGTGATGGTTTTTGGTCTCAGNCTGCTGGTGAACTTCATGCTGGACAGAAAGAACTGAGAGATAAGATTTGTAAAATAAACATCTGCAGTCCCCAACCCAGACGTTCTCTGATTCCTTCTTTCAAGCACGGGCAGGTGAGAAGAAAGATTTACACTGCTGGGGTTAATCTCAGAAGAGAGAACTCCGACAGTCATTCTACCCCACACACCCTTCTTCTCTTGGAATGGAGCTGAGCCCTTCAGTTCCTCAAATGTTGGAATTTCTCCCAAATTAGTTTCCCATTTATCCCTCTGGTCTTCGTTCTTTCCATCATACTAACTCTATTAGATGAATTGTCCAAATCCCCTAGCTTGTGATCTGGGATTATATAAAGTCAGTTAAGATTTTTATTATATTTGTAAAGGTTTTGGAGTTTTGGAGAGTTGAGTTTGGGTAACTTGCTTAGATTTCTTGCCTATCAATGATAGGGCACATCACTTAAATAAGTAAAATTGCAGTGGCTGGCAGTGCCAATTACACACACCTGAGCACTGCTAAAATCCTATTTTGTGCACAGATGAGTTACAGGACTTTAATAACCCAAACATGTTCAATTGAATGTCTTCTTTGTTTTACTGTGTGATTAATCAAGATTTCATAATGATCAGTAACCCCTTGGAAGTAATGACATTAACAGTGTTTACTCCCTCTAAACAGTGAGGCTCCTTTGCCTTTCAGTCACTGCAGTTTGTTTCAATATTTAATAGAAAACACTCTACAGACAGGAAGGATGAACTGTGTTCTGTGAATATTCTTTATCCATGGAACAAAGCAGAATTCTAGTTTTTTTTTAATTTGATTGTATGAGGGGGGATATGTGAATGACTCTTTTTTATCCACCAGAAGGCCATGTGGTTTTAAAATGTCCCCAAAACTTTATAAATAGAGAAATATTGGTTCTGGATCCTGTCTCTGAGAGGAGATGGTGGACAATGCTGGTGACAATGAGTCCTCCCATTTATCAGCAGATATTAGACAGAATTGCAATCAGCCTCTGTCACCTCTTGCCTTCTTTAGACAGACAGAGATGAGTGGTTTAAGAAGACATTTGATTTGTTTGTTTATGTGTCCACTGCAATAGGAAAAATGTTTTCCATTTTTTTAATTCTTTGCACTTACCTCATGAGATCACAAGAACCATATTATTGTGGCAATATAAACATTTACAAAATCTCTGTCTTTAATACAAAACACAGTAGGTAAAGGAGAGCATGGGAGCATGGAACAGCTGAAGAAGCCTGTATTGGATCTATTGTGCTGAGGGATGATGGTATCACAACTTGGAATACAATTTTAAATAAATTTAAAATAAATCAGAAAGCATTTCTAACACTTTGGAAATCTAAAAGTATCCCTGAAGAGGTGCAATACTTCCTGTGTCTGTGTATCTATGAGTAGGCTGTTCTAATCATGGGTCAAAATTTTGCATTTATTTGGAACCAATAACTGGGATGATGACAGGATTTTTTAGCTGAGTTGCTTATGTGTTGCTTACTTGCCAATAAGTGAAAAATGGAAGCATCACTTTTATTGACCAATGTATTTTTCTTGTTGGTTTGATGATAATGCTACAAACTTCTGTGTTTAGAGGAGAAGTCCTGAATGCTCTGCCTGAGTCAAAAGGGCACCCTGAAATCAGAGAAATAGAACCATTGTGCAGGTTTTGGACAAACTATTTTTTCTTTTCCTACATACAGGTTTAATTGGCCCTTGAAAATTCGTTCTATTTGTTACTGTAGACTTCTTCCTACAAAACTGCATTTGAATGTAAGCTTAACATAAAAACAGTTTCAAAATAACCCCTAAATCCTATGACATTTGTCCCTAATGAACTTCTGCTTGATCGTTTCTACAGCAATAGATTAAATGATAGAGAATCACAGAATGGCTGTGGTTGGAAGGGACTTCTGGAGATCATCCAGCTCTGACCCCATGCTCTTGACAGCCACCCTTAAGATATTTGAATGCACAATTACATTTGTGGTGCTAAGATACTGGTATATCTTAATTTTTTCATTTCAAACATGGGGAATAAGGTTAAGGGGAATAATACCTGGAAGAGTGCAGAGTATATTTTCAAAGTAGACTTTTATGGGTTTTTTTCAGTTTGATAGGAATTGCAAAGTCCTCACAAATCTTGTAGTGTGATAATTTCTTTTATTAATGTTTTTAAGCCAAATAGGTTTGGTTATGATTTTAGAGCACCCTGGATCAGAACTCAGAACTGAACTCTTCCCTTAGGCTCAGGACTCTTTCTTCCTTTAAATCCTAATTTAAATTATTTTTGTTATGCACTTTGAGGCAGGGCAGTTGCATATAAACAAGCATCTTCAGAGTGCTGGAGAGAGAGGGTTTGCAGTGGTGAGGGGTCCTGGGAGAGTTTCTGTGATGGGAGTGCCTCTGTCCTGCCTCATCCTCTGCACAACCCCCACCCACAGCATGGCTGCAGGTACTCCAGCATGTGTGCAAATGCATTATTAAAAGTGAAATCTGGCCCCACTGATATCAGGCAAAACTCCCTCTGACTTTGGTGGGACCACATGTGTCACCCCATGGCTTGTAAACACACAGAATGAAGTGAAAAAAGAGTTAACATTGGTGTAAAGATCTGGTTGCTCAGTAAAATAATGCCTCAAACAAGTTACTCTGGCCAAAGGCATCTGGTTTTGAATTTTTAGCTCTCCTCTAACACATCCAAATCACACACAGAATCTTATGATCTATTGCTAAAAGTCTGTAAAAATTCCAAGGTAAAAAGGAGAAGCTTTGCAGACATAAGTTTATGATTTAACCAAGTAATACACGGAGGCAGTGAAGACTATTAGCAGCCTGTCTCACACTGTGCTGCTTGGGTTAGGGGAGTTAACAGCAAAGATGGTGCATCCTTACAGCTGACTAGGGAAAATTACAGAATTCCTTCTGAGTAAACAACATTAGAAATGCTTTTTTCCCCCCTCCATACACTCTTTTGTTCTTACTAAAAAGATTAAGTTAATCAAAACCTTGCAGGTTAAATAATTAAACCTGTGGATAACCACAGTTTTTTATTGTTAATTAGACATGGAGAGGTGCAATTTTCATAGGATGCAGAGTCCCTAAATTTAGCTGTGGAATATTACATTGATCACACACAAAAAAACATCATTGATCCTCTGGGGAAGGGTTGGACGTCAGTGTGTGCGTTTTGGCTCAGACCACCTTTCACCTATGAAAGGGGGTTCCAGCAGATCTTTATCCTTGCTGCACATAGCAACAAAATGTGATTTGCCATCCTTAACCCTTTGGACACTCTCAGCATCTCAGCAGCGTGATTCACACTGAGTTACTCTGCTTGCATGCTCTGTGTTGTATCTGAAATCTGTGTACCAAAAGTGTTTTTATCTTCTGATGCTCTGTCAATTTTTAATGTATGTTATATGTGTGTAAGTATTTAATATGCGCTGCAGCCATTAAAACATGGCTTTAAAAAATCTGTAATATTGCACCTCACTGCTAAGACAATTACTCCTTTCTTTAAATGGAACCTTTATAAATACAACTCTGAAATTAAACCCTGACATGATGATGCAAAATGCTGCATTTTACTTCACCTGTTAAAGCTTACCAAAGGCAGTGAATCTTATTAAAATACAGTGCAGAATATTTTTATTGCTGTGTAGATCTTTGTCATTATGCAGTATGATAATTCTCAGATCCTTTTTCCAGCAATCACTAATTAAGTGTAACAGGCATGCATCCAGACACTCCTGAATTTTAATCCTCATGTTTCTTAATGAGTTGATCAAATATTACACAGAATGTAATAAAAATATGAGACTCATTAAAAATACAAATATATAATTTGTATAATTGTCCAGCTAATAAATTATGTCTAAATATTATGATAGTTTGTGCAAACACTTAGTGATGTGTCCATGCAAGTGATAGAAATAATCCATATGTGCACATGCAATTAAATATTCCATACACATCATTGTCCATAAGGATTTTCACAAGCATGCATTGGCACTACATTTGCAGAATGCTTTTGAATCTCCACACAGATCTTGTGTAAAAAGGACAAAATCTATTTATGTTAAAAAATAATGATATATAATTAAATTCTTCGAAGGGTAATTTAGATAAAACAATACCCAATATCACCTGACTGTAGCTCTGGCCTTTCCTACGTTCCAAAATGATGGAAGAGCTTCTTTCCTCCCCTTTTTGCTGATGGGAAATTCCTGGCAGCAGAAGTGCCTGGTATTTGACCTGCTTTTAAATGTTTTGCATGATTTTGCAGAGTCAAGGAGCTTCCAGTAGTTCAGATAAGCTTTCAGCAAAGATCTAAACATCCTGCTGCTTAGCTCAAGTGATGCTTTGATGTTCAATACCACTTAATTTTGCTTCATTCTTCTTCATCTTAAAAAGCATCTACACAAACTCAATATTATTTATTGGAAGAAAAATGAAAGTAAAAAAGTTGTCAGTTGTGAGAAGCATTTATTTTTCTACATTATCAGTGGTATAAGCACAGAACTCTGAATGGTGGGAGCCAGCCAAGGGCTGCTCTGCTCCATTCTGTACAGCACGATTCAGTTGGGTTCAGCTGATATTTTGATTTTCCAAATCCCTGGGCTCATAAAGCCTGGGAAGACCACAGAGACAGATTGCTCAGGCACCAAGGAAAGGGAATGCCCTGTGCTGTTGGCAGCAGGCTCTGTGCCTGGCTGAGAGAGCAGGGACAGGGACAGGGAGCACAGGCAGGGAGCGCTGCTGGCGGGGCCTCGCTGGTGGCTGCAGGAGCACCAGAGTGAAAGGACTGTCAGAGCTCCTGCCAGCCCCAGGGCATGGGCACCGAGGGGCCTGGGCTCTGAGCAGTTCTAGTCTAGTCCTTCTGCAGCTGAGTGTGGCCAGAGAGCTCCTGCAGAGTCACAGATTCACGGGGTCACCGGGTTGGAAGAGACCTCCAGGATCATCGAGTCCAAGCCAGCCCCAACACCTCAATAAACCCTGGCACCAAGTGCCACATCCAGTTTGTCTTAAACACACCCAGGGATGGTGACTCCACCACCTCCCCAGGCAAACCATTCCTGTACTTTATCACCCTTTCTGTAAAAACTTTTCCCTAATATCCAACCTGGATTTCCCTTGGCACAGTTTAAGACTGTGCCCTCTTCTTCTGTCAGAGCTGCCTGGAGAAAGAGCCCAACCCCACCTGAGCACAGGCACCTTTAGGGAGCNCTCCTTCAGTCATTCCTCACAGGGTTTGTGTCCCCAGCCCCTCACAGGGTTTGTGTTCCAGCCCCTCACAGGGTTTGTGTCCCAGCCCCTCACAGGGTTTGTGTCCCCAGCCCCTTACAGGGTTTGTGTCCCAGCCCCTCACAGGGTTTTGTCCCCAGCCCTCCCCAGCCTCGTTGCCTCCTCTGAATGTGCTCAGTTGTGTCTCCTCCAGACCAAATCCAGCTGGGGGTCAGTGAGATCCCCCTCAGTGTGACCCAAAGCACAGCACAAGGGATTGGGCACAATCTCCCCTCAGGAGGGTTCTTCTGACCTGTGCTGAGACACTGATAGACCTCCACTCTTATCTTCTCTGTATGGGACACAATTCATGAACCTGGACAGAGCAGAAAGAGCTTTTAGGAAAATCCCTGGGCTTTTCCTTAAATTGATCTTGGCTTTTACATACAGCTTTGAAGGTGAAAGGGCACAGAAGAATATCCATGCTGGGATATCACCCTTTCCTTCTTACAAATTCCTCTCCAAATAACAGTCATTGAGATATTTAGCTACTCACTGTAATATGCTGTACAGTGATGGTTATGTACATATTCTGAAACTTTGATTTTATTATCTATTTTTTAGATTTTTTAACTATGTCCTGAATAAATTCAACTTTTTATATGATGAAATTAGATCTGTTCTTTTAAGTGACAATTTATTTAACAGTCTCATTTAAAGTAATAGCAAATTTGAATGGGACCATCAGTTCCTTTCTCAACTGGACCACCCCAAACCCAAAAATGTCCAGCAAAGAATATTCACTGAGAAGAGGGAGAGCTTGAGAAATTAAGAGATGGATCAGGCAAAACCAAAAATACCTCTTTTTGACCACTGTCTCTTCAGTGGAGATGACATGGGTATCTTGGGAGACTGACAAATCTTCCCCTTCTGCTGTTCTATTCCATCCTGGTGCATGCCAGTCCTTGGATATTTTTCCACAAGCTTTCCAGAATTCACTGTTCTGTTCTGCTCCAAGCAAGGTAAAGGATGAGCTCTTTGAAACTACAAATGCTGTAGCAACATGTTGTAACCACTGTGGAGGGTGTCACTCCTGCTCATTGTGTCTCTGCCTGAGTATGATGTGTTGCTCTACCTACAGGCAAAGTTCCATAGCAAGAGGCTTAAAGGATACCCCTAATTCAGCCTATCATTGTTTCATGAGAGAATTAGCCTGGGAATTTGGAGCTGTGAATTCAAACTCCCTTATTTTACAGAAAGGGCTAAACCAGTCAGTGAGAAAAACATGATTCACGTTGTAGATGCAAAGCTCTTCCCTCAGCTATCAATAGTACTTTCATGTGAACTAGAAAGAAGCAGCTGTTACAAATAAAATTCAGTGTAAAACAAAAAGGTAGACTAAACATTCACTCCACGGAGTTGTTTTTATCTGGAGGATGGGTATACATCCATTATATGTGGCTGCAAAGGCTAAACTGTCCTTTTTAAAGCACTCCATCTGCAGTGTGTCAAAAATAGTGCTGTCCTGCACATGCTTACATTTTTGGCAGCAAAGTGACACCTTAATTTCTTTTACAGTAAATACATAGATATATTACACAGTGATATGTAGAGCAGATGTTTCTAAAAATGCAAAGAAATTCCAGTCTGTTCATGTTGATGTAGTAGCTTCAGTATTTAAAAAAGAGATGGTTTGGCAATGCAGTCCTGGTGCAAACATTAATATTTGAAGAGCCTGTGTACAAACCTTGTATCAATGGGTATGGCCATGACATCTAGGAATGAAAAGAATATTTATTTCAAATTTACCTATAGACAAAAATAAAGCATTTCTTTGAAAAGTTTTCAAAGTGAGGGACAATTCTTGTATTCAGAGTTCCAGCATAACAGGCTTGACTCATCGATAGATGACACATCAAGCACAGGGAATTTGAAAAAGCACTGCTTAACCTCACTAAAATAATCATGGTTTTGAGAACAGGAAAGAAGGAAAATTGCTTTCTGATCCTTGACTCCACTATGTTCAAAAAGGGTAATGAATGTTCTGATAAAACACACTTCATTGGACAAATAAATCTGGTTCAAACTGACAGTGTTATGTAAAGGGTTGTTCAAGTCTGTTTAAAAATCATCTTGAAGCAGAAAGCAACCCAAACAAGCCAGAAGTCCAGTATGAGACCAGAAGTTAAGTTTACCAGGGCTCCATGGTGTTGGTTGTTTCTCTTGTAAAATCTTTTTAGTGACTTCTTTCACTTAACAGACCAACCCAACAGTATAAAGGTGTAGGAAATGAGGAAGGGTATCAAAACCAAGCCTCTAAATTGCAAAGTACCCAAACAAACAGACTTTAAAAAGAATAACCACCACCACACACACATCCCCCAAGGCCCAGATGTTACACTCAGCCATTCACAGGTGGACAGCCCCAAAAATGACAATCTCTTTTGACTCTCATCCCAAACAGAGCAACGTGGTACCTTGCATCTCATTGCAGCTTTAAATCAATTAGGAGATCATAGTTACTGCTACTCCAGGTCATTCTTACTGAATTAATTCAGTTGCTTAAAAAGAAGCATCTCCTGCCATTTGAGATGGAAGTACCTGAGACAGGTGATGGGGTTTGGAGATGATGGTCTGTGGAAACATGTAACCTTCTAGATCAGCAGCTGGAGGCCAGCCTGGATATCATAGGCCTTGTCAAAAAGCACAATTAAATACATTGAACCTCATGTTTTCAATGTTTTAATGCACCTCAAACATCTTTTGAAATCAAGGGACAGTAAAATTCAGGGTTACTTCTTTGAGCCCTAAAATTGTGTCATTGTGCAGAGTACAAATTGTGTAGATCAGTTTTCCCAAGGCTATCCATGTTTGTTAGAGGTAGTATAAGTTATTGAAATATTGCAATTGCATTAATGATTTATGGGACACAAACACCTTTTTCTTGTTCTAAGGCTGATGCATGAGTAGAACCAATGGAAGGAAAAAGAAAACCCTTATTTTGCAAAGCATGTCATTCACATAGAGTTTATGATTCTCCTCATGATAAAGGACTAACAACATGAAGTGATGAAAGCTCTAAATATTCATGAAAATTAAGATGTTGAAAAGCAGTTGGGTAGATAATGTGCAGATTTGCACATCAAAATGTGATATAAAGCATGTTTATAGAAACTATGCACAGGAATATCCAGGAAGCCATTCACAGAAATGGAAGTAAGGCAAGATATTCTGGAAAGAAAGACTGTCCTAGCTAAAAAATATGTCCACAGCCTATAAGCTTTTCATAAAGAAAAATGTTTGTTTGCTCCAGGTAGGGGAAAAAAGGGGTTAATAACCAGGTACTGCCTGTTTCAAGAATCTCATGAGTGTCAACTCTTATTTTTTTAGCAAACCATCTAAATGCAGCACACAATACCATCCATTTGGGAGATTTCCTCAACTCAGTGCAGTCTGACAGCATGAAAAAAGGCTTGAAAGTGTTTGCATTTTCTTCACACTTGCTGAGCAAACTGACAAAACATTAAGCATCACAAGTGTTAACACTATTTGTTTGTGATGAAATAGTAGGTTTTGCTGCAAGAGCAGAAAACAGCAGTAGTGAAATATCACGTGGTGCAGCCAGAGAAAACTCTTGGGAGACTTACAACAAAGCTAACAAGGCAGGAATCATCAGAGGAAAGATTTGTCAGCCAGCTACTTACTTCTAAACCTGTGATGTACATTTAATATCTCAATTTCCCTTTTGTAAAAGGGAAAAATCTGCTAAAGTGTGCTCTAATGTTGTCCAAAACATCACTGCATATAAGAAAAAGAGTTTAACATAAAAATTGAGAACGTGGCTTCCAGTTGTCTGGGTGATATTTCATCCATGGATCCACATGGGTGGGAACAAAATAGAAACATGGGAATATCTACTTTCTAAAGAAATAAGGAAGAATTTTATTCTACTCTTAAAGCCCTTTGTAATTTGTATAAGGAAAGATATTTTNGTAGAAATAAGGAAGAATAAAATTCTTAAAGCAATTTGTATAAGGAAATTATTTGTATAAGGAATTTGTATAAGGAAATTATTTGTATAAGGAAATTCTTAAATGCAATTTGTATAAGGAAAGATATTTTGAAACACTTTTTTGTATATGTTAAGCATGCTATAAGTACATATATAAGCATATAATATGTTAATCACCATCCACAAAACTGAACTTTCTGACTATCTCTTTAATATTTTCTTTCTCAACCATTTATTGTCTCCTCTGTTGTGAAGAACAGAAGGCTGTAATCTGGTGTGAGATAGCTGGGATTTATTTTGTGTCCATGGTCAAGCATGGGATTTATCTGAAGAAGTGTTTCCTTGGAATCCTTCCCCTCAAAACCTAAAGCCTCTCAAAATCTTGACATTATAGATACATGTAATAGAAAGATAAACTTGTTTGAAACTCATGAGGTTTTCACAGAATAGCTAAAATGACACAGATGTACAGTTGAAAATAATGTCTTCTTTAATTGTGTGCCTGGAGATGGATTTTTGGGTACTGACATTTGAAAATGTTGGCCTTTGCATAGAAATTATTCCATGATAAATCTGTTCAATTAACAAAATTTTATGTCCAAATATCTGTCACAGTTAACAGAACCAACATTGATGCTATGTCTTAAATTCAAGGAATTTCTAATATTTTGTGAGTTTCTCTGCATTTGGATTTTCTCTGCCAGGAATCAAGGTGGGTACAAGAGGTTCTTTTTCCAATGCACTTGATCAAAAGGACAAGTAAAAGTCCTGAGAGTTTCAAGTAATTCTGCAGATGCAATAAATTTCTAGACAAAGGAAGGCTGAATATGGCAGACTAGAACTTAAAACCTTTTCTCCTATATAAGTTTAATAGTGTTGAAGGGTTTGAGCTATATTGGAATTAAAAAACAATGAAAATATAAAAGACTTTCTGAAGTTGTTTCAATTTTTTGAAAGGAAATTCTAAACTTTTGTAGATAGTTTTTTTTACTTTTATTTTTAATTTTTCTTCACACCCCATTTTTTTTTTTTTCCTATCAGTAAGAGGGTTTTAAGGCCACAAAATAATTTATGAGAAGTAGGAATGGAAACAGTGAACAGAGGAAAGTGGGCTACTTAATTTCTCTATTGATTTTATTAAATGAAACTACTTGCAAAAATCTCCATTTTGCAAAAATAAGCCATTGAAGAGCATTTTGGTTTTTTTGTACTTCACCTGAAGTATTTAATTTCATTAGAACTGTAGTGTTGGAGAACAGGATCCTACTTATATATTTATACAGTTGAACATGAGGGAAGACATCTATGACCTGGGAGGGCAAGAAACAGCAGGTACAAATTAAAATATGAGATATTCAAATTTTGGTTCAGGGAAAGCCCTTTTCACCTTAGGGCACTGGAACAGTAGAACAGGTTGCCCAAAAGAATTGTATATTCTCCATCTTTAGAGATTTTTCAAGACATGAGTGTTTCAAGTGGGGAGGAGCTGTGTCATTTCACATGGCTGTCCCTGCTCTGAGCAGAAGTTTGGACTAGATGAACTCCAAAAATCCCTTCCAAACAGGATTTTTACACATTTTAAAGATTCTGCATTCAAGCTTTTTGCTGTCTGAATACCCACAATCCTTTAAAGACTTTAAATTTCCTCAAATTACCAATACACAACTTAGAGTGTGCCTACCCAAGAGCTGAAAACTGAGTGGCTCTGACTGCTGCCTACAAAACCAGGGCTTGGTTTGGGGGCTGGGATGTGATCCAGGAAAGGACTGAAGCTCTGAAGCTCTGCTCTGGCAGCCTGGTGGGGGTCAGTGTGCCTGGAACTGTGGCCTAAATCACACAGGGACAGTAAATAATTTAAAGGAAAGCTTTTCCTGAAGGGTGGTTCATCTCTGGTTCCTTTTGCTGGCATCAAGAGAGAGTCCTGCTTTGTGACAGAGACTGAAGGTAGCTGTGCTCAGCTAAAACCAGTCTGTATGATTATGCCTCAGGTCTCTGCCTCTGAATTTCTTGTTTCTGACACCTAAAAGGCCCTTGTCTCTTTAATCTCACTCATTGTTTTCTTTACAGACCAAGCTCTCTGTGGAATGGCACCATGTGAAGGTTTCCACAGATATAAATAGTTTACACTGCAGTGACAGGTTTGAATTGATCTTTCATGAATATTTAATGGGGATAAAATTTGTCAGATTAATACAACTCAGGTTTCAGAGTTGAAAAAAAATTATTTCTAACTCTCTGTGGAAAAAGCATGGATTGATTTTTGTCCACCTATTAAACTGACTCCTAATAAAATGCAGAGATGTTTTCGAGAAATCCCCAAAGAAACTTCCAGAAGCAAAATGTATTAAGGTGATGCATCACTGAAAACAATTCTGTGTTCACAGATAAAGTAACAACTTTGGCTGTCACAACTATGAAATGTCCCTGTGACTGTGTATGCACAAAAGTTAAGATGAGCAAAGTGAAGTCCACACACTTCTGACAAATCCTTGTACTTGTGGGGTTCTATAAATAAAACTTCTGCAGATACATTCAAGACAGTAGTTGATTTCATGCCAACATTTTTAATCTATTTCTTCTGTGAACTTTTGCAGAGTTGTTGCAGTTATTTTCTTTTAAATGAGAAGGGGATACCATATTTAATTTCCTCCTGTCTACAGATCAATAATTTGATATTCCTCTTGACATTGGGAAGGGTGGATTTTTTTTCATGCCTCCCACACTTAATTTTAAGTCACTTCCATTGTAATAAAGAAAATTTAAAAGCATAAACCAGTGCATTTTGAACATAAATGTATGAAAAATATGGTTAAATGGTTAACCACCTCTTCTGGCCAAGTATAGAAGCACTCACATTAAAGGTGAAATTGAACTCATTAAATGTTTTTCATATTGCAAAGTTCAGTTCTGGATCCCAAAACCAAAGCAAGCCACCTACACTTGTACGTGTTTGTATTGCACTACACAACATTAAAAATAGAGAAAACTTTATTATCTGGGTATCTGTTATGGAAATGTAGATTTTATTCTTATCTTTGGCTCTGTGTATCCTTTGGGAAATATCCTTTCCGTTTGGTGATAGATGGGAGAATTATATTAATAGAAATAAGATTTAGCCAAGTTATTAAAATTCTCTGAATCTTAAGTTAGGGCTACAAATAATGCAGCAAGGCCTCTTTCCATTTGCAGTCCACAGCAACTTCCCAAACTTTGATGTGGAGTAAAACACTTACCTGGTGAGCTGGGGAAGAGCTGTGGGGTTAAACATTCTATTTAAATATATTGAACTCCTTATTTGTGTTTGGAATATTTCATCAGTTCAAAAGAGAACTACAGGTCTCTGGTTGTTTGGGGTTTTTCCTCCTCACAGTTATTCCTACCTTTTAAGTCCCATCATCTTTATCAATTAGTATTAGGGATGTCATACTCAGGTTTGCTCCAGTTTTATTTGATTTAGTAATTCCACTGTAAAGTTGGCTTTACAGACAGGGCACAGTTTTCCCCTAAACATGTCCCTGGATTACCAAAACCAAAAACCACTGAAGAAATCGAGTTTGCACCCTCAGAGCTGTGGAACACACATCTTAATTTTCCTCTTATTCAGTGCTCTTCTCTGCTCTGGCTGCTCCCTGCACTGAGAATGTTCCTCATCTTGATGTATGAAAAACCCTGGTGTTCTTTTCAGGGTCTGAATCATGAGCCTCTACAAACAAATGATCTCTGCTGTTGGCTGAGCAGGGCTGTAGCTCTGCAATACCAATCTTCTGCATGAAGTGCATTGGCCCTACCTCAGTCCCAAAAAAGCTTCAGTTTTTTGCCCTGAGAGATTTCCTTATGGGCAGATTTGTATTTGCTCATCAGACAGTAAAGCTGAATGGAGCTGAGGAGGAAATGTTGGGGAAGAACATTGATTTATACACAGAGCATCAGAAGGATTTGTTTCTTAGCCTTCTATTCCTATCACATGTGAAAAGATTCTGCTTTAGGTTTTTATAGGAGCTTTTGATATTGGTAGGTTTGAATGTGCTTCACCCACTTTGTTACTTCCCCATCATCCCATTGTTTTCATAATAAATGTAGATGAAGCTGGAGATGATAAATGGCTTGAAATCATCCTGTGCAGATAGCAGTATGGTGTGCCTCAAGGAGGACATTTTTGATATTGTGATCTCATATTTGACATTTCCCACAGACAGAAGTAATCTCCATCCTGTCCTTGCACACAGAGGATTCCACAAGAAATTGAAGTTGGATTCCATAACTCAGGGAACTGATGTCTGGGGATCTTCTCTGCTCTGTTCTTTCCTGATGGGAGGTGAAAATGCAGCTGAAATGAATCAGACATAAAAGGAAACTCCACTGTCTATTTATTCTTCCCACTTTCACCTCCTAAGTGAATGGAAATGATGAAAATCCATGGCCTCTGTCAGTCTGAGATTGGAGGAGTTCATTCTCCCCTGAATCACACCTGTCATAGCTTGACATTTGTTTATTTAAGCCCAAGCTTTGATACCATATCTGTGTAATGAAGTATCTTTGTGGTGGGCACCAACTTCTCCCCTGAACAAAGGTCACCTGCATGAGGTGGAGCCAGGACTGGAACACAGTATATTGAAAGATCTGGAGCATCAAATTAAAATCCTTCTTCTTGTAAATTCTCGCATAATCTGCCTCCATTATGTTTATGAAACCCCATCTTAAAATAAATGTTTTTGTCCCCACTGAGGATCTTTTCCAGATCCTCACTCCTTTGATGCATAGAAGGCTTCTTTTAAACTTATTTATGGGCAGCTCATGCAGATTTGTCCTGTTGGCACACTGACCTTTCACACAGCCTTTTCCCTGACTGCTTTCTTCCTCTGGTGTGTTTCTAGGGAACACATTTATTTCTTTCCTTGGCTTCTCCTTCTTCATTCATTCTTTTATTCTGTTTGAAAAACTAAGCCATTTTGGTCTTATTCTTCCTTTAATTATTCTATCAATTCTTCTGTTTCCTTGCTCTGTTAAAGTTGTTCTTCTAATGATGGATAAACGCCAGGTGTATTCCAGGTAAAACTTTGAGAACCTCATGTTTAAAATTCAGCCAGTGCTGGTCTGATAATGATTTCCTTCTTCTTTTCAGAGACAGTAAAGATACCATCAGTGGGTATTTAGCAAATAAAAGGTTTGCTTTTGCAAACACTGACACTTAAGGTGGCATACATAATTATATCTTCTGCTGTCAGTCAAAATTATTTTTACTCCCTAAAATAAAATATAGAGCCCTTGCTTGGGGAAGAATGTCTTGATCCTAGTATTTGGCCATCTTCAGCAACTTTTGTACAAGTAGATATTATTTGTGTGTATATGAAGGGATATTAATGATTTCTAGTCCAAAGTTATGGTCCTGATTCTCCCTAGAAACCAAAAGCAAAACTGCAAATATATTCCATATTGGTTGCCTAATGTATCATCCACTTCACTTTCAGACTTCCTATGAGATGTCCCATCCTAAAAGTCAATTAAAAAAAAAATTATAATATGAATTTTACCCCATTGGACATCACAGGCTGAAGTCACACTAAACCCCAGGGCAGGGGCTCTGTGTTTCCTGTCTATTTGCTCTGTTTCTGTATTCTTCTTTCCCTGATTGCCATTAAGGCATTCAGTTCATCACACATTTTTACAAATGTATTGGAATAATTTTGGTCACCTAGTCAGCCTTTGTTCAACAGAAATGTTTTAATCAGATCTATGAAAGATCTATCAGGACCCAAAGATCAGGTGTGATACTGCCACTTCATCATAAGAAGAAGTAAATTTATTTAGTCAGTTAGTTTAGATGTTTGCTATGAAAGTGATGCCTTCAGTTTGATCTTTGCTGTGTTTCAGGCTCTGTGCTGCCCAGGGGTGCAGCTCTGAGCTCACATTCAGGGTCACTCAGCTCTGCACAGAGCAAGGACACAAAACAAATCCCTTTCCTGCTGGAGACCAAGGACAGCTGTTACAAGTTTCAGGCCCAAAAACAGAAACAAGGCTGGGCTGAAGAAAGAAAACAAGAAGGATGGGACTTCATAACCTGAAGCTGTAATTGGACAATTAACCCCAGTATGGAAATGGACCAAAACTTCTAAAAGTGTGAGACCTCATGACCATTTCTCCATTTTGTGACCATTTTGGGTCCACCTTGGGTGTAGCCCTGGCCAGGCTCTTGTCCTGCCCAAGGTTTACCCTTAAAGGCCTTTTTAATAAATATCTACTTTATTCTCTTAGCTCTGTGCAGTCTCTGTTCCAGCTCAGCCTTCCCAAGGCATCAGAATGATTCATTTTCAGCTGTACCAGTGAGATGGAGATGGAGCAGCTGGCTGGCAGCAGAGATTGTACAATGTGGGCCAGAAAGGAAAAGAGAAGGAAGAAACTCTGTGGGTTGTGTCTTTCTGAGTCTGAAACCAGAGGTTTTTCCATTGCAGCTCTCTAAAGGCAGGCAGGCTGTGGGCCATACTCAGCAGGGAAGTTCTACCCACCTGAGATCTCCTGTGGCAGCTTCATCAGCCAAATCACAGAATCAATTAGGCTGGAAAAACCTAAATTAAAAATGACCAATCACCACCTTGTCAGGCAGACCATGGCACTGAGTGCCACATCCAGCCTTTCCTTAAACACCTCCAGGCACGGTGACTCCTCCACCTCCCTGGGCTGCCCCTTCCAGTGTCCAATCATCCCTTTTGTAAGAAATTAATGTGTCCAACCTGAACCTCCCCTGGTGCACCTTGAGACTGTGCCTTCCTGTCCCACTGCTGGTTGCCTGGGAGACAGTCTGACACTCTGGTCCTTAAAAAAAAAAAAAACCCAAAAGAAACAAAAGCTCTATGACAGAAAAGTATAAGGTGAATTTCTTGGGGAACAGAATAAAACAACCAAGATCTTGCTTATTGCATTTATTTGAGACTAATCTTTCTCTTATATTCAGAAACCCACATTTTGAGTGTTGCTATTGCTTGGAAATGGTTATTCTGGGTGTGATGTTACATTGTTTGGAAAGTGATAATTTTGTAGAAATTAGCTTTGTGAAAATGTGGGTGCTTTGCACGATGAGTGTTGGGTAAATAATTCGTTTGACTTCCATAAAATTGGATGTTCAGCAAGAAGTTTAGCCAGGTTTCTGTGCTGGGGTGTCCAGGGAATGCTCATGACCCAGAAAATGGGATTTGGTTGCTGCACACAGAAGCAACACATGGCAGATCTCATTGGGCTGGACTCAACCACCTGAAGAAAATAGATTTATTGCTGCTGAAGCTGTACCCATTGACAAGTGAGGGTTTTTTCCTGAGCACTGCCTAAGATGAGCCAAGATTCTTGGTTTCTATAATCTGCTGAGGGCTGGAAACTAAAACAGTCTCCAGGGTCATCCTTACTCTGGGTGTTTGTGTGATGTTTGTCAGCTTGGAATAAGAAAGCTTCACTTCCTTCTTTCTTTCATGGTTTATTTTTTCTTTCCTCATTAGAGGAATGTATTCATATGTAAATGAGAATATTTCAATTTCACCCACATTCTTGTATCAAAAGCCAGATGCACTATGGAGAATTGTATCTCCTTTTTGTTCCCTGTGCCTTACACCTTCATTAATCCTGTTCCACAATGCTATCTCCCTGAAATGTCCCTTCAAAACATCTTATTAGCAATGCTTTCAAATTGCATTTGATCTCTTGCTTGAGGACTATTAGAAAATTACAAGGTTAATTTTCCACAATTAAGATTTGTTGTCCTCAGTCACAGCCCTCAATCTGCTGCTCTGTCAGAAATGATAACTTTAGCACAGCAGGACACCCTGGAAATCATCTGAGTTGTTCTTCCTTCTTGAGAAGCCTGTTCTGCACAGCTCCTTCTGCAAAACAGTCAAGATGGAAATACTGGTTCTAGTCTCCATCAGTCTGCAGTAGAAGGCTTCTTTGAATATTAGAAAGATCCAAACATTGTCAGAGTATTCAATATTATTAAACTTCAAAGATCATATTACTTTTATGACAGAGTATTTTGATCACAGAATAGGATTTATATTAAATTAATTGATGCATTTTCAATTTAATTCAAATTTTTTGTTTGAAAAACTAAAGGAATTTTAATCTCTGTTTAGCCTCTGTTCATCAATAAATTAATTCTAAAGTTAATATGGTTAAAATTTATTTTAAAAAATATTATTAGTCCATTCTTTCATTCATTGATTCATTCCTTCATAAGGCAAAGTAAAAAAATACTACTCTCCCTAGCAGAATATTCAGAAGTCTAAACCATTGCTGGTATGTGTTAGCAGTGAGATTATTTTTCTTTATTTTCTTTTAGTATGTCAAATTTGTCCATGTAGTATTCCTTTCTGGGGAGCTCAATTTAAATTTGTTATAATTATCCATCTCTTCTTTGCTGCAGTGATGTTGTATACAGGCATGTTATTTTTAGGAGATTTTGTCCTTAAATCAAATCTGATGCCTGTTCCCTTTCTGACCCCTTTTGGAGATCTTTTTTCAGCAGCACCAGTCATTCTGCAGTCTGGTGTACATGTGCTGATATTTAGCAAAGAAATATGAGCAATGCCTCCTCTGAATGCATAAAAGAGCTTTTCCTCAAAGTAGATATTGATACATTAAAAAACTCTGACTGGATTATCCAAGTGAATTTAACTCATTTCTCTGACAGAGATCTAAATGTGCTCAATTTATTTACATCTTAAATATAATTTAAATGGTAAAACCCCACATTTTGTTTAAATAGCTTTGTTTGAATTTGTGACAGGGTACTTTTTTGGGGGGGTGGGGTAGTTCTTATTCCATGTAATCAGAAAATCATAATTGATCCTCTTCAACAATGAAATCTGCCTGTTCTGAGAACAATGTTGTACTCCTTCAAAACACTGATGCATACAAAGCAGCTTTACTGCCTGCAGTGGAATTCATTAAGTCCTTAATTATACATGTGTTCAAGGACTTTGCAAGAATATGTACAAATCATAGTGGCACTGGAGAATCTTGAATAAAGGTTCTTTAGTTTCAGCCCTGTTTTCCTGTCTGCTGAACTCTGCTGGAGGAGGTTTGGGGACTCAGCACACGCCGTGTCGTGACACAGCCACCAGAGCAGCTTGCAGGGATTGCTCAGGATTGCACAGTGACACACAGAGTGAAATGCAGCAACAGGAACCCACGGCACACGTCTGGCACTTCTGGAGGGCTGCAAACCAGGAGGAATTGCAGGCAGGTCACCCAAGCCCCATCTCCCACCCTGGCCCTGTGCTCCCTGTGCTGAGGCACCTGGCACAGGTGGCTCAGCTCTCCTGACACTCCCCATGCCACTCCCTTTCCATTTGCCTTTTGGACTTCATCCCTAAAACTGGTGTTTTGAACTTGAGATGAGTTGCCTGAAGCTGACTTTGCTGGGCTACTTAAGATAAAACATTTCAGCTATACCTGGGAGCAAATCCTGGCATAAACCTGACTGTTTTGCTTAAAATAAAACAGAGCCCTCCTGGACATTTTATTGACATCAGCTGCATACTCAGGAACAAAGATTAAAAACTAATTAAAAGGCTCTAAAATCCTTATTCAGCATTCCTTGACATGGGTTTTTGAAAGCAATTTTCATAAGTAAGTCTGCATGGCACTGAAGTGGTACAGGAATAAAATTCAGAAGCTAATGAGGAATTTTTTCTGAAACTGAAGGATTCTTATTTTGTTTAGAGGTAATAGTTCATTTTAATATAAATTAATTTTAATACAGTTGGTGCCATGAAACCGTAGCAAGCTGCAAGTGACTTTACTTCCAAAACAAAAATCTGTAAATTGGAGAATGAGAACATTTAACTCTTACAGAATCCTTTAAAATAATTCTATAATACTTACAGGATCTTTTAGAATCATTTTCTTGGTGAACCAGTAAATGTGCATTAGCATTGCATCATGCTAAGGAGAGAGGAGAGAGAGAAAGAGAAAAAATAGTGACATGAATCTTTTTGTATGTTTAATGATTTTGTACAAGTATCACACCACTTTCTATGAGTAGTTTTCCAGCATTGAATGCAGCTCATCAAATATAGTAAGTATCACAGATAGAAGTTTGTCTTCAGATGAGACATGTATCTCCTTGGCAACTGACTCCCTAGTTGTCTTTGCTGTCATTTTTTGGAAAGTGAAGTGTGTCACTGAAGTCCATCCATGCAAAAAGCACAACTGTTGCCTCAGAATTAGGAGGAAGGACTGTTAGGCAGTTTTTAACATTGTAGAAAAAAAACCAAGCTGATTTAGCCAATGTAGTCAGTGATTAAGATACAGCAAGAAAGTACAATGCAATTATCTGCAATAATCACAGAACTCATGTTGTAGTTCTTGGTGTAAATAAGTTACAGTGAGAATTTAGGAAATAGACTGTGTTTTGTTGTCTGTAACTTAATTATTTAGAGTTAGATCCCATGGTGGCAGCTCATTTTTACAATGGGAAATAGACAAAGATGTCCAATTTCTATCATTTTGTTCCTGCATGGTCTGGGTTAATCTGTGGGAAAAAGAACTTGCAAGAGTTGCAAAGTTCCAATTGGAACTGTATTGTGCACTCTGTGAAAGAAGGCATTGCACAAACTAAGGAGAGGACAGAAGATGAGCACAAAAAACCCTTCTTCTTGATCTTGACCTTGAGAAGTCTTTATTATAAGGATGAGGGAGTAGATTCTTTTCTTTTCTTTTCTGGGGGGGTTGGTTGTGGGGGTTTTTTTCAGAGGCTAGAAAATAAGAACATTTGCTGCTGACCTGAACAATGTGTAGAAAATGCCTTGTGCTGAGAGGTATTACAGAGAAGCTTGGTTTGTGAAATGTCAGTGTGGGTGGACCTGAGATGATTGAAAGGAGGGATGTCATGAATTCTTTACAAAGATAAACTTGCCCCAAACTCCAGAACATTTGTGAGAGTTGTTCATCGATGGGATGAATAATCTTTTGGATTGGTGTCTCTGCTGTGTCCTATTATTGTAGCTCTGCAAACTTGAGAGAAATGGATGCTCCGTGTCTCTTGGAGAGACATTTCTTTGTAAAACTTTGCCATTGCTGTTGAGCTTTGATGTTCTCTCATTCCTGCAGGTTTTTCTCAGTGTAGTGGAAGGAAGATGTTGTTGAAATGTTTTTTAACAGAAATCGAGACGTAAAGAAATATTAGGAGCAGGGAAATTAAGGAATCTGCAGTTCTAAGAAAACTGCCAGGAAAAAGAAAGATTCCTGGAAAGAATCATCAGTCTGTCTCAATAGATACAAGAAATGTGTGTTTTGTGCTTCCCAGCACATGGAAAGCACTGCCACAAGTGACAGAGGTGAGTTGCTCCCCATCTTCCTTGTGCTGCACCTTCTGCTCCCTGGAAGTTTTCATGTTTCATGTTCATACCCAACAGATGTGTGTCCCTGGATTCCTACACAGCCCTGACAACCAACAAAACATGCACATCTGTAAGTGTTCCAGGGGAGAAACACGGGGAATGAGGATCCTGGTGGTTCTGGGGGATGGAAACAAGGGGTTCTGCCAAGGATAGGGCTGGAAACATTCTGGAAGTACAATTGTAGGAGTGCAGCAGTGTCAGGAGGGTATTTCCTCACACAGGAGAGAGGAAGACAGTCCTGGTTCAGCCTCAAGCTGCTGTTTAGGATTGAGCCCTGACAACCAACAAAGCATGCACATCTGCAAGCATTCCAGGGGAGAAACACAGGGAATGAGGATCCTTCCTGGTGGTTCTGGGGTATGGAANACATCTGTAAGTGTTCCAGGGGAGAAACACGGGGAATGAGGATCCTGGTGGTTCTGGGGGATGGAAACAAGCATGATGGAAAGGGATTCTGCCAAGGGTAGGGCTGGAAGCACTCTGGAAGTACAATTGTAGGAGTGCAGCAGTGTCAGGAGGGTATTTCCTCTCACAGCAAAGAGGAAGACAATCCTGGTGCAGCCTCAAGCTGCTGTTTAGGATTGAGCCCTGACAACCAACAAAGCATGCACATCTGCAAGCATTCCAGGGGAGAAACACAGGGAATGAGGATCCTTCCTGGTGGTTCTGGGGTATGGAAACAAGCATGATGGAAAGGGATTCTGCAACACTTCTGGCTGGAAGCACTCTGGAAGTACAATTGTAGGAGTGCAGCAGTGTCAGGAGGGTATTTCCTCACATAGGAAAGAGGAAGATAATCCTGGTGCAGCCTCAAGCTGCTGTTTAGGATTGAACCATGAGATGAGTAATTAACTGCTTTAACCTCAATAGCTAATTGAAACAAAGCAACACAGAAACAGGGAGCAACCTGAGAATTAAGAAGAGTGAATGCTTTATAATGAACATACATTAAAATAGGGTTCAGGTAGAAAAGGAGTTTTTCACACCCAATATTCCAGGCTGGGTTTCAAAGGGTAGCTGGGAGCAGTGGCTGTGATGGTGAGTTAAGTTTCACTTGCCATGAGCTATTGCATATTTCTGTCAGCATCACTATGGAAATATGACTTTCAGAAGCAACCAAAAATACTTGCTCTTTTAGTGAGTAACAAGTTAAAGCATAACTATATATGGGACAAAAGGCTCCTTTAAAGAAGTAAAACTCACATTACCCATCCTAGGGGATGGCAAATGCCAGAAAGGAGATCAGAGTTAACTTTCAATCCATTGCTTTGGGATCAGCTGAGGGCCTGAGATAAAGCCAAGTTTTTAACAGTTACCAGAAGGTTTTCTTTTCACAGATCAGGTGTGCTAGTGTAAGGTACAGCAGTGTGCATACAGGATGTGTGCTGAGCCATGACAGAAATCAGTGACTTCAGGAAACAGAACAGATTTATGTTATTGTGGGTTCTGTACAGGCCCCAGGGTCCAGCTTTTAGCACCAGTTGGCTGAGTCCTTCAGGTTTCTATAGAAACCTTTTGTATGAGACTTTAAATAGAGGCTCTTCATGTACCAAAAAAGTAAGAACTCAAGGATTCTCTGGAGTCTTTGGTTACAGGGTTCTTCTTTCACCCAAAAGTCAAGTCTTAGAATATTGAGAAGATCAGAGGTATTCTGGAAGGAACAATCCTATGGTGATAACAAATATCTGCATGATTTACATCATTTGGTGATCTTAGTTTATGTTTTATACACATAAACTATCCAAAGCATGTAATCTTCCCAAAGAAGTTTGTATGCCTCAGTTAATAAAATGTGAATGTTAATTAATTTGTAATTTCTTTAGGGAAGATAATGATTTCTTACATTTCTGAATATTCATTAATTAACGTCTTCTATAAAAGGTCAACATTATTGGCAGAATTATGTTTAGAGACCATGAGACAAATTCTGTGCCTGAGAGCATTGTCCAAACACTTCTTGAACTCAGGCAGCCCATGCCATCTGTATCTTTAAAAAACAATTCTCTGTCTCCCAGGACGTATTTTGTACAGCAATTTGCCCAGAAGGATGTAACTGTGCTAAACACAACCTTGCCAAAGAAGCTCATTCTAATAAAATATAAGTAAATAAAAATACTGAGCCATGGTTCTTTGATGCCAGTTTTCCTTTTGTAAGTCTGTCTGCCCAAGTAAGTCCAGTCACCTCCAGCTTAACAAAATCTTTTGTCTCAAAAATAGATAAATAGAAAACTCATCTATCTTCCTACAGTATTTTTTTATTAGTGAGACTTTTATCTTGGGATATTTTTTGCTTGGGTGGTCCTGTCTTCATGCAAAATGAACTGAGGACACTTTTTTTACTCTTGGCATGTTAATTTTGCTANGATGGCCCAGTCTTCATGCAAAATGAGCTGAGGACACTTTTTTTACCCTGGGCATGCTAATTTTGCTAAAAAGTTCAACTAACATTTTTCTTTCCCCAGACAGGTACTTTGATGTTTCACTTTAAAAAAATATTTTAAAGTTGAGGCTTTTATTTTCAGATTTCTGTTTCACATTTCCACTGCTTTCCAGGAAAAAGAAATCATCCAAAGTTATTTTGAGAAAAAGAGTAACAAGAGACATAGAAAAGTGATTATCTTCGGTTCATTTACTCACTACACCAGCTCTTGATGACAAAATTGCTGCCTTCTAGAAACTGGATTTGAAAGGAATAGTTCTTTATCATCTATTTCCTGTGAAGTATTGTGAATTTATTGTGAAATTATATTTGTTTGAGGTTCATTTATTTGTTTTTTCTGGGGTAAATTCTTTGTCAATTTGAGTGAAATGCACAATTGCAATAACAGGATTTCACAGGGATGTCATGCTATGAGATGTCCTCTGAACTGAGCAGGGTCTTCATTCACTTGGGAATGTTCTTCCAGAAAATCCAGCATGTTCACAGAGGCAATTTGCACAAGGGAAGTCCTTGGTGGAGATGAATGCAAAGATGTTGTACCTGGAGCTGGTGACTTCACGTGTTGCTGGCAGTGGCAGGCAAAGCCCCAGGAAAGGAAAGCTTTTCTTGGACACTACAATTGTAGCATCAATAAAACTGGCCAAAAAAGTCACCTTTTACATATGGACCTGCCAGTTATTTCCTACAACTCTGTAAGTTATTTAAAGAACAGAACAGAAAGAATAGACTTCAATAGTTCCAGCTGGAAGGGACCTTCCACAATCATGTGGTTCAGTTGCAAGTTGTGGTGAACAGGTAAATTTATAGGGGGTTTTTTTGGATGAAAAAGTTAACTCTGTGCTTCCCTCAGAGTTGTAGCAGCAATAGGGGGGGAAAAAGAGAATCATTAAAATCTGCCTAGTGGAAAAGCAGACTCAAAACAAAAACAGCTGCTGCCAGACAGCTTGGGTAGTTATCTTAGCTGAGCTCTCTGGAACAAATTTAGAAATACTTGTACACTAGAACTAGTTGTAAACTCTGATCAGTTAATAATAAATATGCTGCATAACTCATGATGATTCACAGGTGCAAAATCACAATGACTGTACAGGTTGGGGGCCTCCTGCTGGAACCATTCCACAGTCCATGCAGTTATGGCTCATGAGTCCATGGACAAGGTCTGTTTAAAATAAAAGCAATATATAATGTGAAGATTATCCACTTAGTAACCATGTGTATTAAGAGAGATACTGTCATGAGCATCAAAGGAAACAAATTATTTCAGTGTCAGTTTTTTCTTTTTGGTTTTAACAGAATCTCAGAATATGCTGAGTTGGAAGGGACCCATCAGAATCATCAAGTGCAGCTCCTGGCCCTGCACAGGACGCCCCAAGGATCCCATCAGGTGTCTGAGAGCATTGTCCAAACACTTCCTGAGCTCTGTCAGGCTGGTGCTGGGACCACTTCCCTGGGGAGCCTCTTCCAGTGCCCAGCCACCCTCTGGGTGCATAATCTTCCCCTGATATCCACCTAAACCTGCCCTGACTCAGCTTCAGGCCATTCCCTGGGGTCCTGTCCCTGCTCACACAGAGCAGAGATCAGTGACAGCTCACCAGAGAGCAGAGAGCAGTGCCTGTCCCTCCACTGCCCCTCGTGAGGATGTTGAAGACCACAATGAGCTCTGACCTCAGTCTGCTCCAGCTGAACAAACCCAGTGCCCTCAGCCACCCCTCACACAGCTCAGCTTCCCCTCAAGGCCCTTTGTCTTCCCCGTGGTGTCCTTTGGATGTTCTCTAATGGCCAAATGTCTGTTTTATACTGTGGCACCCCAAACTGCCCCCAGTTCTGGAGGTGAGGCCCCCCCAGCTCAGAGCACACAGGACCATCCCCTCCCTTGCCCAGCTGCTGATGCTTTGCTTAATAAACCCAGGGTTTTTCTTTTTTTAATCCAGTGAATTACAATATTTTGTAGTTTTATATTGAAACAGTTAATAAAATAGTTCGAAACCACTAACATTTTCAAATTCTTATTACTTGATCAGTCTTGTGCATGACTTTGCATTATTCTCAGCTCAAAGATCCATGAGGATGAATCTTTCAAACCTTGTCTGCTTAACTCATCCTCATTTAAAGACAAGATTGGATCTTGTTGAAATGCAGAGAAACTGTAGATGAGAGATCCATCAGAGTGTCAAAGAAAGGGGCAAGTTAATTTGGATGAAGGTTCAGCAACACATTCTGGGACAGGACAGAGGAGTAATACCATTGTTGAATTACATGAGTTAATTTCTATGTCATCTTTTGTTCAAAATGATTTTCAGCTCTCTGATTTAGCTGTTTCTGTTGCTGCATGACTGTACTTCTTTTTTCAGATGCATTTCAGTAAGATTTTTGCCTTAATGTGGCGTTTGCCAAATCTCTCATGCATTATTTGGTAGATCTTTCTCTTCTTCTTTGTGTAAGTTGACCAGGGCTCAGGTAGAAAAACAGATTTGTGTACTAGGAAATATAAAATGCCTCCATTCCAGAAAGATGCATTCACTGGCTGCTCCAGGTGGTTTTCTTTCTTGAGAGCTGATTACCTGGATGGGGAATGGATGTCTCAGGTTTTAAAAAAGGATTTCACCATGTTTCATTAAAAAATCCCAAGTAAATCCTTCTGATTACAGCTCTGATAACTTCTTAGCCAGTGTAATAGTCACTGATTTCCCCTGATTTCCCTTTGGTTAAGTCCCATGTGGCATATTTTAGATTAATCCACTGAACTAAGCTCAATGTTCAGAATAAAACCTTACCAGCCAAAGTTGCTTTCTATTTAAGCTCCTTTGGTCTTGGTTAATCTGGTAATTTTTTTTTAACTTTATATTTTCCTTTTCAACACTAGTGGAATGTTTGTATCTCTAAATTTTCCAAATTTGTTTAAGAGATACATGCAGTGAGTGAAAATTTCTTTTTCTATTTTACCTCCAGAATAAAACTTTCCAGTGATTTCAAAAAAAGCCAAGCCTTGAAAGAGTATTTGCTGTATCTAAACCAGGTGCTTTTGTCTGTGAGAGAGAACCACACACAATCCAGACAGAAAAAGTCCAGAGCCCACCCCAGTGCTAAGAACTTGTCTGTCACTCCCAGCTCCTAATTAGCAAGCATTGTATTCCCAGTGAACTCTAAGTGAGTTATGAAGCAGTTCTCTGCAGAATTGGAGTACAATATAAGAGGGCCAGGTAATTACAAGCTTTCCAGACATGTCAAACACAATCCTGTCAGCAAGGGCTCCACAAATAAGAAGTCTCAGGTCTTGAAGGAAATTTTTCATTACAGCTCTCTCCACACAGAGCCATATTCCAGGGTGTTTTCTGCATCTTTTATGACACAGATTAACTTTCTGCAGCCACTAGAGAGGGTAGATTGGATATGACTCAAAGCATTAAATATTCCTTCTAAACATGCTGTTAATAGTTCATATAAGAATAATACAAATGGAAACTTTTAACTGAGTTGGCTGTGCAGTGCTAATGATTTTTTGGGGTTTTTTAGCTGTAATGGCCTCTTTGCTACCTACTGACTTGGCATCCATTGAGATGATTCAGAATAATATTTTATTTATTGCTGATTGCCTTGTGGTTTGTAATACTGAGTAATTCATAGAAAGAATAATCTTATCACTGTGCCCTTAATAACTGTGGCCACCAGGGAAAGAAGTGTATTCAGGAAATCAGTTATGGAACTAATTTTTCTGTTGATTGTTTTTTACCTGCATCCTCTTTGAATTTACTTTTTGAAAAAGAGAAATTAAGTTTGTTTCAAATTATTGTTTAAAGTCTGTTATAAGCTTCTTTATTAGCAGTACTTTGGGGTTATATAATTATTATTCAAACTGGATGCAGAGATAGGCCCAGCACCAAAGCTGTGTAATATATGCATGTATTAAATGATTCATAATTCCAAACCCTGCCAAGGAGCTGAATACTGAATTATATTCCTCCTAGGCATTAGAGGGATTATTTTGCAAAATGCAGATGTTACACATGCATGACCAGTGGCCCATGTGATGATGCAAATGATATAATAATGTGACAGTTCAGAGCAAAAAGTCACGAAAATAAATAAAATTCAATTAATCAGATCTTAGACTACATATTGCTTTAAAATTGCATAACCAGGTGGCCTATAACAAGCCACATTTTAAATCAAATTAATGAGTCTACAGTTCAGCACTGTCATGACTCAGAATATTCTTTCCCTACAGCACAACTTCTGAACAACCCTTCATGTATCATTCATTAAACTCACACCAGCCACTCTACCTAAAGCATTAGGATGTACAGGACAAGAGATTTTGAAAATGTAACCATACACAGCTTTGTATCCTTTAAGGATACAAACATCCTTTGTATGTCCTTTAAGAAAAATCACTTAGAATTCTTGTTTCAAAAAAACCAACTCCTCACCCATTCTGTGAGCATTGCATGTATCTTCAATTTTCTTTCTATCAAATCCTGATGTTGTCACACAGTGACATAATCTTAATACTTGTCTGAAACAGGAGAATTTTGAAAATACTATTGCACAAGTTTTCTCTTATTTCTTTTTTTTTTTAACTAAGTTCAATATTGACACAAATCAGCAAATTAGCATCAGAAATCTGAGACAGCATCTACCCCAATAATGAAGCCTGAACTGAAAGAAGCAGTGATAGCACCATCAGTAGGAAGAAAGCTTCCCTGAAGGGTAATAATAGGTGAAGAAAGAAGTAAATTATTTATGTTGAATTCAGATTTTTTTTTTTTGTTGCCACTTTTTGCTCTCTCCTGTATCTATTAAGAGTTTAATTACTGGATTTACCATGAGCCCTATCACAAGGTTAGACTACCAGACACAGGGCACAATTATCATAGTACAGGCTCCTCAAAGAAGGTACAAGAGCTGAGTTCATGTCTTTAAGCTTAAAGAGGTTGCAGAACCATCATCAAAGTGCTGAAATAAAGCTGTTTGTTGTTGGTGCTTCTCCAATAAACAGGTTGGTGTTTGATTTTGAATAACCAATATTTAATATAGAACTATCTTGAATTAAAAAGGGCAAATGCGCCTGGGATCCAGATCCATTTTTAAATCATTGACATCTCAGACTACATAACACAAAATCACAGAATCACAGAATCACTGGGTTGGAAGAAACCTCCAGGATCATGGAGTCCAAGCCAGCTCTAACACCTCAACTAAACCCTGACACCAAGTGCCACATCCAGTTTGTCTTAAACACACCCAGGGATGGTGAATCCACCACCTCCCCAGGCAAACCATTCCTGTACTTTATCAGCCTTTATGTAAAAACTTTTTCTTAATATCCAACCTGTATTTCCCTTGGCACAGTTTAAGACTGTGTCCTGTCCTCCTGTCAGAGCTGCCTGGAGAAAGAGCCCAACCCCACCTGAGCACAGGCACCTTTAGGGAGTTGTAGAGAGTGATAANNNNGCTGGCTCATGTCCAGCTGCTGTCACCAGCACCCCCAGGTCCCTTTGTGCCTGGGCACTGTCCAGCCACTCCCTCCCCAGCCTGCAGTGCTTCAGGGGTTATTGTGGCCCAAATGCAGGACTTGGCACTTGGACTTATTAAACTTCATCCTATTGGACTCTGCCCATCCATCCAACCATTCCAGGTCTCTGCAGAGCCATCCTACCTTCCAACAGCCGGACACACACTCCCAGCTTAGTGTCATCTGCAAACTTACTAATGAAAGACTAAATACCCTCATCGAGGTCATCAATAAAATTATTGAACAGAACTGGCCCCAGCACAGCCCCTGAGGAACACCACTGGTGACTGGCTCCCAGCTGGATGCAGCATCATTCACCACCACTCTCTGGGCTTGGCCATGCAGCCAGTTCCTAACCCAGCACAGAGTGCTCCTGCCCAAGCCATGGGCTGCAGCTTTTCCAGCAGTGAGCTGTGGGAGACAGTGTCAAAGGCCTTGCTCAAGTCCAAATATACAACATCCACAGCCTTTCCCTCATCCACCAGGCGGGTCACCTGGTCATAAAAGGAGAACAGGCTGGTCAAACATGACCTACCCCTCCTAAACCCCTGCTGCCTGATACCCTGGACATCCTGGAGGTGCTGTGTGATGACACTGAGTATAAACTGCTCCATTATGGTGCCAGGTACTGAATATGACTATGTATGGCTGTGTATGACCGTGTATGACCATGTATGACCATGTATGACTATGTATAGCCACGTATGGCTGTGTATGACTGTGTATTACCATATATGACTGTGTATGGCTATGTATGACCATGTATGACTAGTTTCATGGATGTGGTTTTTGCACATGTGTTTTATGTGCCAATATAAATATCTGCCTTTCTTCAAAGTTGGCAAGACCACATACAGCAACGTCTTTGAAAACATCCCAGTGCTCCAGGTGCCCCAGCAAGCTGAAGATGTCACTGCTCCACAGGTGCCCCAGCAAGCTGAAGATGTCACTGCTCCACAGGTGCCCCAGCAAAGCTGGGCTTTGCACCTGGCCCTGGCTGAGCTCCCTCCACGAGGAGGGAACGGTGACCAACACCTCCAGCCCTGCAGCATCACTCCCAAAACTGCTGCCTGACTCATGCTCATTCCAAAGGGTTCTCAGCTCTGGGGAAAACTACAGAATGCAGACTATTGTTGCAAAGGCTCTGTTAACAGTGCCAGTGTACAGCCCAAATACTATTATCTTTCTTGTAGGATATTAGAGAAATTTACCCTTTTCTGTACAGGAGGACTGAAAAATGTGTATGTGATATTTACACAGGCCTGTAACATGACATGGTCTCCAGAAATATGCAGGTATGAAAAAAAATATATTAATGAAACTTTATTATATAATTCTCATGGCACAATTTATAAGTTGATTTTTAAGGTGGTATAAATTATGTGTTCCTCTTCATCATCCTCTGCAAGCATGAAATGTGCTCTGATTTTTAATAGCATTGCAGTGGTATTAAAATGATATTTTTAATGTTTTGTTGTGTTTGGGTTCTTTTTTTTTTAAACTAGTGAAAGTTTATGTTATTTAAATGTGTAAGTAACACTAGTTTAATTTTGAAGAAAACAAATATTCCTTAAATGTGAATGGAATGATCTTCACATGGAAAAAACTGCCAGTTTATAATTCTAAGTGGTTTTGTGTTGCTTAACTTGTCATCTTTTTGCTCTGACAAAATATTCTTATTTTATACATGTTCTAAACTTCAGATTAGAAGTAGGAGTCTAGTCCCTGCATTGAATTTCCAGCTTCTATACCCCATTAAGAAAATTGTATATATTTGTTTGTTTGTTTTTAAAAACAAATTAAACCCAAAAATAGTACTTTTTCCATTTCAGCAGTACTCATCTGTTCAATTTTTTATTTGCCATTTTAAACCCAAGTTAACAGAATTCATGACCTTAGACTCTGAATTCTGAATGCATATGTTGTTAAGTAATTTTTTATTTTCCTGGGAAGTTAAGAGATGCCTTCCTTAACATGGGAATGCTGTTGAGCATTTGGATTATTCTCACATAAACAAATACAACCATCTCATGTTTCATGGACTGGGAGAGGCAAAGCTGCCAGACCATGATGCCTGTGGAAATGGCACTGTCACTTTGGAACTGGCAGTGCTGCATTCTCACTTATTCTCCACTGAAGATTTGAGTGAATGTTATTTATAACATTTTTATAAAGTATCACAGGAGGCAGCACCTCAAAACTTGCTTGTTTTACAGAACATTTTCAGTGATGTAAGTACAGAAGAGGAGTGTTTGTGTTTGGATGCCCAGTGTTAACTCCAGTGGAAGTCAGTGGAGCAGGTCACCATAAACATTAATGGCAATTCTTCCATCTCCTCATTCAGTACATTCCTTTCATTATCAATGCATTGAAACTTGTGGTTAAAACAACAGAAAAAGGAATGTTCTGTACTTTTACAAGTCATGTATCTAAACAATGGCACTTTCCTTCATGGGAAAAGGACAGGAGCTCCCCTTCCTTACAGGTAAATATGTTCTTAGTTTGAGTTCTGTGTATCTCAATTCTTGGCTGGCAACATTTTTTGTGTATGTTAGGAGCAATGTTGGAGAGAACCCCTCTCTTCTACCCCACACACTTTTTTTTTGTGTCTCTGTCATTGTCACTTTCAGGAAGGTTGCAATTACTTTCTTCTCCCAAATTCTAATTGCAAAGTGCAATAAAGGTGGAAGAATGATGGCTGAGCAGGGAACAGTATACAGAGAGACAGGATTTTGAAATGCTCTCCTGTTGTAATGAAGTCAGTCAGTCTTTCTGTATTAAATGAAGAAATTTCTGAGAATTGGATCTCCCATTTCCAAAGAAGGAAAACACTGAAATTTTCAGTCTATTTTAATTTTTTCTGTTTCTTAATGAAGAAGAGTTTGTGACTGTAAGCTTCTGTGCCTCACACCATTATGCTGCTATGTTGTGGGTTCATTTCCTTTTTTATTTTTTCAATAGTATAAGATACATTATGTTCTCCTATTTCTTATTATGAATAATCTTTCCTGAATGGAACTTCATCACAATTCCAGTGCCACTAAAATAAAGGTTAGATTCTCTGTATTATAACTTCAGTGGGAAAGCTTTTATAAATTACTTTATTGTTTCACAGGCCTTGGAGAGTGCTGTTGTGGATGGCAATGAGTGTGACTCATCTGGCTACGGAGCTGGGAGTGTAATATTAAAGAAAATAAATAACAAGGCTGAAAAGAGCATTAAATGAGGAAATGAGGCATGGATGCGTGAGACAGAGGTTAGACTGCTGCATGGAAGTGGAGGCCACCTAATTACTGGGGAAACAGAACTTAGTGAGGAAAGTGCAAGATCATGAATGATCCAGAAGCACACCAGGATGTGCTTGGGGTCTCCAGTGCAGGAACTTTCCTTCCAGCAGAAGCTGCCTCACTGCCACTCTGCAGTTCGAAAATCCCAGTCTTGAAAGGAAATGTTGAAAAAGATATCTCTCTTTTTGGATTGGTTTTACTGCTTTTTTCCATACTTGCTATTATAAAGGAGGGTTTTGCATTGCTCATAAGAAGCTCATCATATTCAGTGTCAAAAAACATGGGATTTTACTACTGAAAAAAAAAGAAAAAAATGCCCAAAACATGTTTAAGGTTTTATTATGGGAACCTTTAACAAACTTCAGCTGGGAACTGTTATGTAAATTTTGTTGCCTGCAAAACTGATTTGAGAGCCACCAATGCAAACAGGGCAGTGCCCAGTGTCCCTCAGTTTAGCAGGAGAGGCACCACCATTCACATTTTAACCCCAAAACTGTGCATTACTTTTGAGGAGTCCCTGCTCTTACCATGCTCTTTTTTTTCTTTTCTCCCCCTAGAACTTCTATAGAGAAGGAAAATAACTCTTCCTGCTCAACAAAGGAACATTCAGTGCACAAACTTGATTTTATTGTTTTTATCAGTGGACAACTGACTGTGAACAAAAATACTTTTCCTCTATTGCTCAGATGCATTTATGTCATTGGGTTAAAGAGCACCAACACTGCCACCCTGTTTTATGCAGAAATTGCTTGGAAAGTCTGAATGTATTAAACTCCACCTCCAGTAAGTTTATTTAAATAAACAATTATAATCAGGGTATTTGGACATTCTGCTGATGTGCAGTTGTACCAATATTGATGACAGCACTGATGTGGCCAAACCTGTAAGAAAAGTTTTATAAAGAAGATTTAAATAAGGGGCATTAAATTTAAATTTAAATTTAAGATTTAAATTCAGGTCTTTCCAAATTCAGTGCTCACATATCCTGGAAAGCTGAGGACATAGAGGGAAACTGCCTCATGATTTTCATGTGAAACCTTGTGAACAACTTGTGTCTACAAAAGACACAGAGATTGATGAGGATGTGCTCATTAACATTTTGCTGTTTGAGTAAACAGTTTTTACTTGTTTCCTCAAAATCTTTTGCAGTTCATGATTTGGAGATTGTGGAACAGATATCAGCAAATCCTACTGGGAAAATCAAGAATGAAAACTATATTATAATGTCATCTATTTAACATATTAATGTATTAAATTTTTATTAATACATTGAATTTTTTCTTATCCAAATTAATTAGAGGGAGAGATTTTTATTCCACAAATCGAATTTTGGATTTTGAAATAAGCAAGAATAGTGTGTTTAAGTCTTATGAGAATCTTTGTGTTAATCTAAAATTATATCTCTGATATATATTTTTACAAGATTTTGGATTTTATTTACAAGATGAGCTGTGTGGCAAATAATGCATTTTCCAAAGCTCCTTCATACAAGCTACAGAAATATAACTAAATTTGGGGCCTTGACAGATAAAAAAGACTGATGTCTTATAGTGTTTGTTATTTGTCTTAGAAATGATGGATAATTTCCTGTAAGTGTAAATATAAATAAAACAAAATAATGGCTTGCTTTCATCCTTTTTAAAGGAAGTGGACCATTTCTAAAGGACTAAATAAATCAGGTTCAACAATGTTTGTCAAGAACTGTAAGTTAGAAAGTAAATTTAGAGACACCAAGGGAAAATACATTTTATATTAAAGTATTGATAGTGATTTATGAAACAACTACTTGTAAGGAAGTGGCACATTTATAGTAAAGGGCTGGATATTCTCAGGGGGGAAATAAGGACTGATTATTAAGCTTAGATCATCTGGGGCTTGGATAGAGCAGGGACATAGTGACTGTCATTTCAGACATGTCCAGTGTCCAAACTCGGGCAGCATCTGAGTGGAGAACACACAGAAGTTTTCCAGCCACAGATGCAGAGGATGATTTGAGTTTTGTGCCTCCTGCTGCAGTTTATGATGACTGGTGGCAGTTCCAGCAGCTCAGGAACAGTTATTGGATGCAGGGATATTCACAGGGAAGGATGGTTTCATGTTGGACACAGGGATATTCACATGGAAGGAGGGTTCCATACTGGATACAGGGATATTCACATGGAAGGAGGGTTCCATATTGGATACAGGGATATTCACATGGAAGGATGGTTTCATGTTGGATACAGGGATATTCACAGGGAAGGATGGTTTCATATTGGATACAGGGATATTCACATGGAAGGATGGTTTCATACTGGATACAGGGATATTCACATGGAAGGATGCTTTGCCTCCACTCATATGGAAGAGGCTTCTCCCCTATTCTGGCACATTCCCTTCTTTCCCCCTCCCCTGGGAATTCTCCATCACCTTGCACTTCCATGTGGGAATTCACTGTATGAATTCACTGGTGTAGAGCAGTGCATGTACTATAAATCCATTTCATCCATTATGGAAACACACAAGATTCTTCTGTTCTTCTTTTTTGGCTCCTGCTGAGGTGCTGACATCAAACCACAGAGCCCTGTGGGTAATCTACTGCTCATCTTCAGCAAAAGACTCACAGTCAAATTCAGGTTTAGGAGTCCTGATTTGACCAGTTACAAAAGTTACAGAAAAAACTCAAAGGAGTACTATAAAAAAAGCAAAAATTCTGAAAAAAATAGTTTAAAAATATAATATTAGGCATGGATCTGACATGTCTTTACACTTAAGAAAATGAAGAATTGATAGCCATTCTAAAAAAATAAACAGAATTCCCAGTTTGGAAAGGCACTATGGAATTTCAGTGAGCTACTTCTTAAGACCTGCTTTGCTCATAAAGCACCATCATACACAATGAGTAAAATCAGAGATCAAATTTGTCTCTGTTTTCATGTTCTTTACCTTTCATTTTCCTCTTTCCTCCCTGAGCTGCACAACAGAAAGCAAAGACCTTCTGACCACCCTGGACTTGATCTCTCTTCCCAGAAAAGTGATTCAGCAGCTGGAAATGTTACAGGCAGGTCCTTCTTTCACTTTCTCAGAAACACCAGCTGCAGGAAACTCGAATGCATTGTCTTTGTTATAAAAAAGACATCACCTGTTCTTATGGATCTGACGTGGATGTTTTTATTTATAGAAGGATATCTCTGGGATAATGGTGGGTCCTGACTTTTGTTTGGAACAATGTTCACTCTTGAAGTCTTCTCCCTCAGCAAAAATCCCCCAAATGCTGCAAATGTTCTTTCTTGTGCTCAGTAAGAAACAAGGTGTGTCCTGTTAGTGATAAACAAAACTGACTGAAATTCGTGTGCACAAATCAAAACTGATCCAAACATTCTGACACTTGAGAGCTGCAGTTATTCTCTTCCAACAAAAGATGGCACTGCTCAATTTTCTTCCAAACTAATGTCCATTCACTGAAATTAAATACTCCTAAAAAGTTCCCTTGTCTTCGTGTAGAATCTGCACACTTGGATCAGTATTTGTTGTTACCAATGAAGTAATAAATTGGCCTCAGATATTTCTAAAAATACTCATGTTTCCATGAGGAGTCCCAAGTGGAAAAAAAACTAAGTGCCAATAATTCACAAAATACTCTTGCAACTTACTGAAGTTCAATTTGGAGTCAATAATTATTTTATGGAGGCAGTTTTTCTACAAATAAAAAGGAAAATAATTTCCAAGGTTGTCTCAGATCTATCTTTTTATATGCAACAGATATTAACCATTCAGATATTAATTTAAATTAGTAAAAGTATTCCTTTTCCTCAAAAGTTTCTGTTTACATTGTGGCTGTACCCAAAAGCAGATATTTTAAATCTGAACTTCTCCAATGCCTTGTATAAAATTGGACAGCTCTGTACTTTAGAGCTTTGCTAAATTTAGGTATAGGCAATTATCCCATGATTATCATAAATTAAAAATTAGGAAGACAATAAGAGGCACATGGAATTTATTTAGTGTAAAAGACAACATAGTCCCCACAGACAAATTTTAAACCTAATTTGCAACAGGTCTGTGATACCTGTTACCATGACTAAAATGTAAAAACAAACAAAAGCCAAACCCAAAGTGTTAAGAGTAATTGTAACAATAACATACAAATGTCAGAAAGTGATTTAATTAATTACGGGAATAAAACTTGAAATACCTCAGCATCATGTAAAAATACACAAAATCATGCATGTTTTTGTCATTGTCTTATTTTACTACAATCTGAAGTATAAAAATACATAAAGATAACAGATATTTCCCAAGGTACCCAGAGTGCTCTGGGTTAAGTGACACCAAAGAGGTTCTGAAGGGTTTGGATAAAGAGTAAAATTCACCTCTTTTATCTTTTTTTGTTTCTTTTTAATCAGTTATTTACCTCCTGTCTCTCTTTTTTTGTTTGTTTTTAATCAGTTGTGGGGAAATTCCTGTATTTCAGAAGTTGCATTTCACGTGTTTTCTCAATCTTCCTTTTGGGTTTATTTTCTAAAAATACAGTGATGTTGTGCTTTGAGAAACACTCTTCATGCTCTTTTTTAATCCTTTCCATGCTTCCCTAAAAAAAAAA
>VWYE01002172.1:227-12478 GCA_013398995.1 Alaudala cheleensis
TTCCACACTTTGAGGAGGAAATTGTTGACTGCAGTGATGACGGTGGCATCGTATCGATCCCAAGCCACCATGGTAACCTTCAGCTTGGTGGCCTTGTCCTCTCCAGATGCCACATTGTTTCTAAGGAAATTAGCAATTTAAAAAGGAATAAATCAGTAACTACATATGGAAACATTTAGGAGAGCTAATTCAATATGAAATTTGGGGGAGGATGAATCACAGGCACCTCTGTGACTCTGGCTAAGGCAGGAGAATGAAGGATGGTTCAGCAGTGGTAAAAACCAAATACGGGAAATATTCAGTGCCACTGAGATTTATAGAATTCTATTTCCTTAAAATGACATTTTCTTCTCTGTTCCTAAGCCATCATCCTTCACTACCCCAATTTTTCCTTTCAGCTCTCTTAGGCTTTTTCCTACAAGGCTTTTTTTATATCAGTCATCAATATCAGTAAACTCCACAATGAGCAGGAATCTGCTAAATAAATCCAACTCACACTTCTGACTGCAAACACTGTAAATGCAACCACTTAAATATGGAGAATTCTGCAAAGCAAATGCGTAATGGATTTCTCCATTTCTGTTCTTTGTTGTTGTGATTATTCAATTACAATTCAATTACAGGGCACTTAAAGAAGTCATTTGAGGATCTCAAAAAGAAAAACTCAAAACCCTAACTGAACCTGAGAACCAAACACTAATTTCACCTCTTACTTGGAAACCTAAGGTACAAATACAATGTTAAGAACCATGCTGGATATATATGTATATATATATATATATATATGTAAATATATGTAAGCAAATTATTACTGGGGCTCTACCAAAACCTCCTTCTGAGGTAAGAAGGTGAGATAAATTGTTTGACATTCTTATTTCATGTGTAAAATAGTAAATATTCCTCAACCATTAGGATAGGGAAGTACCAACAGATTATTATTTATTTGGGGGTAAATTAACTGTAAGTTAACAAGTTGAGAAAGCCACAACATTTTCAATACGTGCACAGAAATCAACTCAAAATGGAAGCAAATAATGAGTTTTCAATATAATGGAGGATTTAGCTTGCAGGTAAATGTGCTCATGAGGTGTGTTCTGCTTGCTTTGCTTTACCCTGTCATTTTTGTAGCCATATCCAGGACCAGACTCTTCCAGTCATGCTGATGGTAGTGCCAGATTCTTGCTGTTCCATCCCTGCTTCCACTGACAAACCTTAAGCTGTGGGGCAAAGGGAAAAAAAGCCATGAAATTCTGAATAAAGATATTTTCATGCCCACATAGACACCAATAAATTACATACATACACATGGAAGTGCGTACTTGTGCATTTCTACTACTCTCACTCATGAGGTTACAATTTTCCTATCAGATACTATAGGGTACAAGAGAGTTTCTAGTCCACAACATTAATTACATTTGGGTCCAGCAGCAGATGGCCTTGGAATGATTTCAATGTCATAATTCATACGAGCTGCACATTCCCTTTTTAATGACATCAGCAAATCCCTGGAGCAGCTCAGAGTGGCAGCAAAGAAAGGGAAACTGCGTGCCAGGAGTCTGGCATAAATCATAATGCTTTAACTTAGGGACAGGGTGAAGACAGGCAAGGGAAAGAGCCAAATGGAGCACAAGGAGGTCGTCCTGCCTGTGGAGCTGAACAGGAATATTTAAATTTTTAAAACCCTCATTATTCAAAAATTTCAAGCATGAAGCAAATGTATTTAACCACATCATAATGCTTTGGCCATCCATGTCACAGAAATAATTTTTGTTGAGAAACTGGGAAAAAAGCTCCTCAAGTAATACATTTTCAAAGAATGGCCAACACCTTTGGAATTATATTCCATTTATATACAAAATTACACTGAAAAGGCAAATCTATTCAATTTTATGAAGTAATTGTTTCACCTTTTCAGTTNCGGGGCAAAGGGAAAAAAAAGCCATGAATTCTGAATAAAGATGTTTTCATCCCCACATGGACACCAATAAATTATATGTATGCACTTGGAAGTGTGTACTTGTGCATCTCTACTTCTCTCACTCATTAAGTTACAATTTTCCTATCAGATACTATAGGGTACAAGAGAGTTTCTAGTCCACAACATTAATTACATTTGGGTCCAGCAGCAGATGGCCTTGGAATGATTTCAATGTCATAATTCATACGAGCTGCACATTCCCTTTTTAATGACATCAGCAAATCCCTGGAGCAGCTCAGAGTGGCAGCAAAGAAAGGGAAACTGCGTGCCAGGAGTCTGGCATAAATCATAATGCTTTAACTTAGGGACAGGGTGAAGACAGGCAAGGGAAAGAGCCAAATGAAGCACAAGGAGGTCATCCTGCCTATGGAGCTGAACAGGAATATTTTCATTTTTAAACTCCTCCTTATTTAAAAATTTCAAGCATGCAGCAGATGTATTTAACCACATCATAATGCTTTGGCCATCCATGTCACAGAAATAATTTTTGTTGAGAAACTGGGAAAAAAGCTCCTCAAGTAATACATTTTCAAAGAATGGCCAACACCTTTGGAATTATATTCCATTTATATACAAAATTACACTGAAAAGGCAAATCTATTCAATTTTATGAAGTAATTGTTTCACCTTTTCAGTTTCCCTGATCTGATTTTTTTCACTGTGATGAAAAAGAGCCCTTCTGTGGGGGCTACCTGGGAAGGTTCTTACACAGAGAGGTTATAAAAATTGGGTTCCAATTTGCTGTTTGAAAGAAAAAAACAAGTTAAAAGCACAGTTACAGAACATTTTTGTTGTTACAGCAGAGGACAACAAGTTCGAGCTTGTGGACATGACACACATCTTGCAACACACTGCAATAATTTGTCCAAGATTAAGCCAAGCCCATGGGCAAATCTTCCTGCTACACCAAATTTTCAATGAAATGTTGTTTGGAAAAGTAAATATCATTGTCAGGTCCAAAACCCAGCACTCACCTGTCACTGTTGTTACAGAACTGCACTGCAACCACTTTGTCCTGAACAGGAGGGAGGAAAACAACAGAAGTGAAAAACTCATCCTAAAAGATCTCCATGATGAGCTTTTTACTTAGCAAATAACAAAACTGTCAAAAATTCAAGTACAGAAAAGTTGTATTTGAAGTTAAAACTTCACCAGACACATTGTGTTAAACACTGAAAAAAAACTTTAGAGAGGTGATGGTTTCCTGCAATTTTTAGACCTAACATGAAAGTGCATCAAAAAATTTAATCCAAAAAATGCAAACCTTAGCTTTAACACTTACAAATCATTGAGAAACAAATGTTATGTTTTAGACATAGTTTTGCCCTTTTTTTTAATTTGCCAAATACTTATGCTGGCTCCATGATTTGCTCTCCTTACTCCCACTAATGTTTCTATCTCCTGGTAACTGGGATTTGTTTTAGGGGGGCTTGACAGCTGTCTGCAGGATTAAGAGTGGACTTAAAGAAATTAAAGGAATTACAGCTTCTTCCGTACCTGTTCAATACAGAAAACATCTTTTTCTTTTTGAGCAAAATACTTGTTAGTTGTGTTGGCTTGGAGACTTCAGTGTGAGAGCCACGACTCCCACTGAAGTTCAGGGAATCAATTTAGACCTTGAGCTTAATCCATAAAATGTTCCTGAGGTGGTAAATTTGTAGTTTGAATTTTTATGGGAACCTTTCTGCATTATTATGAAAAAATATGCTTTTAAGCTTTATCTTCTAAATGAAATTACCATCATGATCCAAATTTTGACATCATAGTCCAAATTCGGAATTACTTTGTCTAATGTGGATTTAACTAAACATTTAACAGCAAGTTTAATAGGAAAAAATGACACTGTGCAATGACATTGTGCACTTAAACTGTTTTAATTCCTCATTCCAACACAGACTTCTTTCAAGAATAAGGGAAAATCACCTGGTCCCTCCGTTTTCTGGGGGAATGAAATACATAAAGCCTACTTTGCACAAACCTCTTGACTCAGAGGGATTTAAAAATAAACATCCCACAATTTTCCAGGCATTTAAATACCACAGTGTTGAAAGCCAAACAAATTCTAGACAGTAAATAAAAAAAAAATAAGATGTACTGAAACCAAGTTCCTGAAATGAGGAAAAGGTTGGGGGGAGAAGAGATTTCCTTTTGGATTTGCCTCCTACCGTGTGAGATTCCAGCTCGGCCATTTTCTCTGGAGATTCTGAGCCCAAGTAATAAATNATTTCCAGGCATTTAAATACCACAATGTTGAAAGCCAAACAAATTAGAGACAGTTAAAAAAAATAGGATGTACAGAAATCAAGTTCCTGAAATGAGAAAAAGGTGGGGGGAAAAAGAGATTTCCTTTTGGATTTGTCTCCTACCGTGTGAGATTCCAGCTCAGCCATTTTCTCTGGAGATTCTGAGCCCAAATAATAAATTCTTATCACGTGGTCAGTACTCCCTGTTGCAATGAACATGCCACCTAAAACAGAGAATTCTCTGTGAGAAGAAAAGTCATCCAAAGAAAAACTTATTTTAACTTAATTTACTTTAATTTCTGAATTCTCAGCATCAGTTTTAAATTTCAGAAGTAGCTTTAAGCAGAAAATTTCAATGTAAACAGGTAAATGTCAAATAAAGTATTTAAATGCAGTTTCAGTATCTACTTAACACACATCAGAGCAATTATTGCTGAGTTGGGATGCAGTGATCAAGGTATTTTACTGTAACTTCTTTATAATATTGCACAAATAGGGCACTATTGTATGGCTTATTGCATTGGAATGGGCTTAGTTAATTCAGGATTTCTGGCTTTAAAAAATGAATGTGGCTCTGCAAAAGTTCTCAATTTCAAAAAGCAAATTTAATGAGTAATTACATCATTTTCTTCGTAAAAATCAGTATTTTTGCTCATTCAAAGCTGCAAAGGGGGTTTGTTAAGATGAGATTTTCCAATACATTGAATTGATCCTCTTAGAATTCAGCCAAATTTGGAAGATTAGCAAAAGTGTAATCTTTGACAGAGGATTTACATTACTTTTCATTCAAAAACTTTACAAGCTAAAGTCTTAAAAGGATGTTACAGATAAATATCTCTGATGTGCAAAACCAGAGACTGAAAGCCTTGGAAGTGGTCAAGATATTTTAGCTTAAATTACAGGAAAAAAGAGACAGAGCAGCTTGAGGCAGACACTTTGCATGGAATATTTCCAATAATCACAATCTGACAGGAATAAAATTAACTGGAAAAGGGTTTAACTCTATTTATATTGAAAGAGAAGTAACAGAAGTGTCACCAAAGCCCCAGATTCATTAAACAGCTGATGCTGGACATGTACCAGAACTGAAAGATGAACAGGAGATCTGAACACCAGGCCTGGACCTCTCTGCAAACTTCACAGGACGATCCCTACGTGCAAAACACAAGATCTTTATTTTTCCTTCTTTATTCAACACAAACAGTTCCCTGCAGCTCAGCAAGTTGAGGTCAAGCTCATCTTAAATCTCCTAATGTCATAATTGTCATTTAAGTTTGTTGGAATTTACTTTTCATTTTAGGAATTTTCTTCCTTAGTTTAATAAGAAAACAGTATTTCTTTAAACTGAGAAGATTATTTAACTGATTTATCATTATCCTGACCAATTCAAATCTATTTAAAACAGACCCTGCCAAACCATTAATCCAAAAGCATTTCCTCCTGATGAAATATGGGTTTGATGACATCTACATATGTACATTCTTCNAATCCCGTTCAATAGAGTAAACATCCTTTTCTTTTTGAGCAAAATACTTGTTAGTTGTGTTGGCTTGGAGACTTCAGTGTGAGAGCCATGACTCCCACTGAAGTTCAGGGAATCAATTTAGACCTTGGGCTTAATCCACAAAATGTTCCTGAGGTGGTAAATTTTATGGGAACCTTTCTGCATTCTTATGAAAAAAATAAGCTTTTAAGATTTATTTTCTAAATGAAATTACCATCATGATCCAAATTTTGACAGCACAGTCCAAATTCTGAATTACTTTGTCTTATGTGGATTTAACTAACATTCAACAACAACTTTAATAGAAAAAAATTACTCTGTGCAATGACATTGTGCATTAAAACTATTTCAATTCCTCATTTCAATACAGACTTTTTTCAAGAATATGGGAAGATCACCTGGTCCCTCAGTTTTCTGGGGGAATGAAATACATAAAGTCTACTTTGCACAAGCCTCTTCACTCAGAGGGATTTAAAAATAAACATCCCACAATTTTCCAGGCATTTAAATACCACAGTGTTGAAAGCCAAACAAATTCTAGACAGTAAATAAAAAAAAAATAAGATGTACTGAAACCAAGTTCCTGAAATGAGGAAAAGGTTGGGGGGAGAAGAGATTTCCTTTTGGATTTGCCTCCTACCGTGTGAGATTCCAGCTCGGCCATTTTCTCTGGAGATTCTGAGCCCAAGTAATAAATTCTTATCACATGGTCAGTACTCCCTGTTGCAATGAACATGCCACCTAAAACAGAGAATTCTCTGTGAGAAGAAAAGTCATCCAAATAAAAACTTATTTTAATTTATTTTAATTTCAGAATTCTCAGAATTAGTTTTAAACAGAAAATTTCAGTGTAAACCAGTAAATGTCAAATAAAATACTTAAATGCAGTTTCAATATCTACTTGACACACATCAGAGAAATTATTGCTGAGTTGGGATGCAGTGATCAAGGTATTTNACTGAAAGCCTTGGAAGTGGTCAAGATATTTTAGCTTAAATTACAGGAAAAAAGAGACAGAGCAGCTTGAGGCAGACACTTTGCATGGAATATTTCCAATAATCACAATCTGACAGGAATAAAATTAACTGGAAAAGGGTTTAACTCTATTTATATTGAAAGAGAAGTAACAGAAGTGTCACCAAAGCCCCAGATTCATTAAACAGCTGATGCTGGACATGTACCAGAACTGAAAGATGAACAGGAGATCTGAACACCAGGCCTGGATCTCTCTGCAAACTTCACAGGATGATCCCTATGTGCAAAACACAATTTTTTTTATTTTTCCTTCTTTATTCAACACAAACAGTTCCCTGCAGCTCAGCAAGTTGAGGTCAAGCTCATCTTAAATCTCCTAATGTCATAATTGTCATTTAAGTTTGTTGGAATTTACTTTTCATTTTAGGAATTTTCTTCCTTAGTTTAATAAGAAAACAGTATTTCTTTAAACTGAGAAGATTATTTAACTGATTTATCATTATCCTGACCAATTCAAATCTATTTAAAACAGACCCTGCCAAACCATTAATCCAAAAGCATTTCCTCCTGATGAAATATGGGTTTGATGACATCTACATATGTACATTCTTCTGATTAAAAGCAAATTACTTCTTCTGCCTGTACATTTTGGACAGGGATTTAATCCTGATTGGAATCTCTTCCACAACTTTGACTTGGAAAGCACAAACCTCAGAAACAACAACCTCAATCTCTGCCTCCTCTTTGGGTTCTAACGCCATGGGATCCCAAAGTGTTTCGGCCCCACAAACGAGTTTACTGAGCAAGAAAACACCCTTATTTCATTATCTCAGCATTCTTCTCCATGCCAAAATTAAAAATAAATTCCTCCTTGCGTTCAAATAATTGTAATTATCTAAACAGTCTCACTTGAATTTCATGGTGTTCGCATGCCACTGCCAGAAACAGATTGTTCCATCAGCACCAGTGGAAGTGAGGTATCGAGTTGTTCCTTTCCTTGCCGGAGAGAACTAAAAATAAAAGTTGTAACAATTAAACCAGCTCCAATTTTCTCTTTGTTCATGCTGGAAACTTGTTGACAAGAATGTTTTTCACTAACACATTAGTTTCTCCCCAAAGAGTAAAGAGATCGGGGTAAGCACAGAACCTCAACTTCCATAAAAATAAAGCTGAGGAAATGGAAAACACCTACATTTTGGTTAGGAATTCTTTGTTTTTACCACACAAAGGAAATTGGAGAAATGAAACAAGCCCAGATCCTGTAAATGGGGCAAAAACACGAGGAAATAGTTCTTTCTGGGATAGAACTGGATCAAACATGGCAAATACAACTATTCCTGCATCCAAGCCCAACGAAGAACTGCTGCACAGCAGGATCCCCTCTCCTCTATCTTCCTAAACCTCTCGAAGGAGTGGGAAAGCTTTTTATTCTAAATTCGTAACTGCAGCAATACTTCTAATTCGCAGGCTTCTAGTAATTTGATAAAGGAATCCAGCACTGCTTCCTCAAAAAGNTAAGGAGAGGGAAAGCTTTTTATTCCTAATTTAATAACTGCAGCAATACCTGTAATCCTCAGGCTACCTGGTAATTTGATATAGGAATCCAGCACTGCTTCCTCAAAAAGCAGGGACTTGATTATATTCTNGTTTCCAACACAATCACCTTAACATGGCTGAAATCAGACAAAATTTGAAGTGTAAGGAAGATGATTTCAAACACAATCCTGGAGAATACTGGCACGATGGAGAAGCCTGTGCTGAATCCAAGGCAGCACCACTCCAGGAGAGAAGGATTCTGGGCCAAACAGCCCCACTCATTCTCCCCTCTATGTGCATCACCTGCCAAATTGCAGGGATTGTCTTTTTTATCCTGGAATTTTGTTTTTTGGAGATTTCTGCCTGGCAATTGTGAGGTTTTTTTTAAGAAAATATGCATTTGCTACAACATCTGGAGCAGCTCTTTAAGCTACAAGCTAAGATAAAAGGAAACAAGAAATGGGGAGTAAGGAATTTAAACTGATCCTTCTGAAAAACAAACATTCTCTGTGAACACATGAGTTGGGTCAGGGGCTGTGCCAGGAGCACCGCCAAAGATGCCAAACACATCAGCGAGCTGAGCCAAGGAGATGCTGCTGCTCTCTGAGTGGCTCTAGAAGAGCACCAGCTCTCCCATTTTCAAGACCTAAGGAAGCAGCAGTGGGATCACACAGCTAAAAGCACATGGAAGCAGGAGGATGATCCCCTGGGCACCATAGGATTGAGTTAACCAGGAAAAACACCCTTAAGTTGGGACAAATCATAGACAAAAAGATCCATTTTATCCTTGACCACCACAGCTCTTATTCCCATTCTAACTCAAAGGTTTAGGGGAAAACCCCATCAGCCCTTACCTGTATGGAAGTGATGGAAGCCGAGTGGCCCTGCAGGACTGCGAGGGGGGCACAGGTCCGGAGGCACCACACCCTGACCACCTTGTCACAGCTGCCCGCGGCCAGCAGCGTGTTCTCGTAGTTAACGGCCATGTCCGAGATCTCGGCCGAGTGGCCCCGCAGGGTGGACAGCAGGCGCCCGTCATCCGTGGCCCAGATCTTCACCAAACAGTCATCTGACCCCTGAAATTCCATGGGAATTCCCAAAGATTACAAAAAATACAGAGGATGTTCCATGCATGTCACACATGGATTACCACAGATGGAAAAGGGATCCCAACCCCCGTGAACTGACAGAACAACTCAGTGGGATTCCACAAAAGCCCCATTTTAGGAAGAAATTCTTCCCTGTGAGGGTGGAGAGGCCCTGGCACAGGGTGCCCGAAGAAGCTGTGGCTGCCCCTGGATGCCTGTAGGTGCCCATGGCCAGGCTGGATGGGGCTTGGAGCACCCTGGGATAGTGGAAGGTGACCCTGCCTGTGGCAGGGGGTGGGGCTGGATAGCTTTGAAATATTTCATCCCCTCCAAACCACTCTGGGATTCTATGAACTGTGGAGTCTGGGGATCATCTTATGGAGTCAAGGATTTCAATTTGATAAAGAGAATCACAGGATGGTTGATTTTGGAAAGGGATCTATTTGGAAGGCAGGGACACCTTCCACTATCCCAGGTTGTTCCAAGCCCCATCCAACCTGGCTCCAGGGATGGGGCAGTCACAGCTTCTTTGGACACCTTGTCCCAGGGCCTCACTACCCTTAAAGAAAAGGATTTCTTCCCAATATCCTACCTAACCCTCTCCCCTCTGGCAGTGGGTAGCTATTCCTCCTTATCCTGTCCCATGGACAGGGAAAAACAGCTAAAAATGCAATATTCATTTGAAAAATCTATTGATTTTTAAATATGCCCAACAAAAAGCAAGGGTATCATCAAAGAAATGGATGTCATTGCATTCTGGAGAATAACTTAAAATAATTGCCATAGATTAACCAACACACTACAAATCCAGAAAAGTAAATTTAGTAGAAAAGCAACTTGCAGCTGAACAAAATCATGCCTGCATCTCAATCAGTGACTAAGAGACCATTGAGGGACTCAAGAAAGAAAGAAATCAAACCAAACAAAGCAATCTTTGAAAAGAAAAAAGTCCAAATTTTAAACTTACTGTAAAAATTCTCCTCCCACTGCGATCAAAGGCTATGCAATAAACAGAGGAGAGGTGCCCCAAGATCCTCTTGTGCATCTTCATGTGTTGGTAGGTGGATGTTGGGAACAAGTGGCTGAAACGGCCACATCCAGTTAATTGTCTGGCAGAAAGGATATGAACTGGGAGAGAAAAAAGAAGCAAAAAGAAGAGTGTTTTGTCCAGAACTCAGAGCAAATAAATGTTAAATCAAATATGGTATTTATTAACAACTTTATTATTAGAATCAGAAATTAATCTGAACCTCTTCCACCTCATCAGAACGTTCTGTCCAGTGTTATATAAAGAAATCCCACTCCTTTCAATAGCCACCACAGGCTGCACCTGCTTCCTCACCAAAAATGAAAGCAGAATGAAAANAGGAATCAGTAATAAATCTGAACCTCTTACACTTTATCAGAACATTCTGTCCAGTGTTATAAAAAGAAATACCACTCCTGATGGAGCCTTTCAATAGCCACCACAGGCTGCACCTGCTTCCTCACCAAAAATGAAAGCAGAATGAAAAGTTCCAACCACAACTGGGAGTTATTCCAATGTTTAGTTCATGAACAGGTAACAGATACATTTATCCTACATGGATGTGAAAAATCTTTAGGAAAATCTCCCAAGGAAGAAAGGAAATTTAGGAAATTATATGTTACTAATATCAATTATAAAAAGAGTATAATAATAGTTTAAGTGCTTTTGTGTGATAAAAGGTGATAAAAATCTTTCCTTGGAATGGCTTCTAGATAATATGTAAGGGCCAAAGGACTTTCACATCCACATCCTTGCATTCCCATGGCAATGGAATTGAAGAACAAGAAATAGGTGGCACTGATAGAAAACTCCCAGTGGCAGAATGGCAGGTAGGAGAAAAAACTGCAACAACAAACTCCTTCCTATTTCCATAGCCAGCAGCCCTTCCAAGAACAGCCTAAAATGTAAATGCACAAACCCATCCTGTAAAAAAGCCTTTGATTGGATGCACAATTTGAGACCATTTTGAGGCAGCCTAAACCTAAATACACAAACCCATCCTGTAAAAAAAGCCTTTGATTGGATGCACAATTTGAGACCATTTTGGGGTATTAAATTTCACCAGTCCTCTCCTATTACTATTTTCCTTAACCTATCCTCACATACAGCACTTGAACTTCGGATTTGAAAGTTTTTGAGAGGGTTTTTCAGTGGCACTTGAGGATCTAACAGAGCTCTGCTTGTGGGTTTGTGGAGTCCCTGTGATAGCAGATCCCCCGGAGCAACTCCTTATCTTCCCCTGCACCTTGATGTGGGCTGGGTTTCACAGGAGCCCCACAAAGCTCTTTAGTGCCCTTTCNATTTGGGGATCTAACAGAGCTGTGCTGGTGGGTTTGTGGAGTCCCTATGATAGCAGATGCCCTGGAGCAACTCCTTATCTTCCCCTGCACCTTGATGTGGGCTGGGCTTCACGGGAGTGCCACGAAGCTCTTTAGTGCCTTTCACTCCTTCAGCTTAAAAGTCTAGTGAAAAACCCGAGCCATTTCTTAACTATCTCATGATATCACTGCCAATCTACACAAAAAAAGATCATGGAATATGTTAAAAAATTAATCTACAAAGTCAAGAAGTGCCATTTCAAAGGGTTCCTAACGCATAACTCCTTGTGTAAATTGATACCATTGAAGTATTTACACACAAGCAAGGGAAAGAAATCGTTTCCAGCTTTAAAGAAAGCATTTTTGTGTCTCAGTTTTGGGCTCTGAAATGTGGATTATTTTTAATCACTCAACACAATTGAAACATGACACATGAGGGGAAAAAAGCTGCATAAAAGATGCTTGCAGAAGCCATCAGGCTCCAGCATAACCTCACCTTCAGTCAATATTTGCTTTGCATGTAAAAATACACATTCAGCAATACTAAAAAGCAAAACACACTAAAGCAAATTAATTTACTA
>VWYE01002175.1:0-21609 GCA_013398995.1 Alaudala cheleensis
CAGCCAAATGCATATTCATAAATAGATATAAATATTCAATCATTTTAACATAATTCCTGCTTTGTCCCACCTTTTTGGAGCATGTGCAGTAGTCCTAGTTGTGTTCATTTGTTATTTTCTATACATTAAACAGGTTTCTTAAATGTTAACATGTTAACATTGCAACAATTCTTCACCAACATTGGTATCACAACACAACATTCACCTTAAAAGAACTCTAAACCTTAGCAAAATTTCTCTTACAAAAGTCAGTATTATAAAACACATAGTATTCACTCCAACAATTGCAAAAGCCAACACCGTAATATATTTATCACACTTGTCACTAGTGTAATTACATTCTCTACCATGACATATCTTGCATTTATATATAATTTAGAAAAGCAGTGACAGAAAACATGTGTCTAATTCTTCAAGAGTGCAGGATGGAACTGCACATGAAAAAAAAAGTTTCATAAGCAATGCCAGAGGGTGAAGGATGTTTTAAACCTTTCTTTACATTCTTTATAGGCACAGCAAAATTTTGAAATAACAGAGGATGTAACAGACTGTTGGAGTTTCTTTCTCTTTGCTCCTTTTTACTTAGGGATTTTTGTCCCTTAAGTTGCTAGGAAACCCTAACAACTAGGGTACTGAAAAAAACCCAAAAGAAGTAGCCAAGCTCAGGGGAGGAGCTTGGTTGCACTTTTCTTATCTGGGAGTTTCTCTCCAAGACGCAGAGATACCTCAAGAAGGTAAAAGACAAGGCTAGGGCAGCTGCTGGCTCTCTCTCTCCGGGCTTTGGATAACAGTCAGAGCTGCTGCTTGGGGAAGGGAATTTCCTGCTGGCAGCCGGAGCCCAGCTCAGAGCTGTTTTTTCTGCCATGGGTTGAGCCTCTGCTTATGAGAGTAGCCATAACTGGGACCTCATTATTACTTACCTCACTAAAAGAGGGACTTTTCACCATGTGTTCAAGTGCCCAGGATCCTCAGCTCACCTCTCCNCCTGCCTTCCTTAGCAGACACCTGTCTTTCAGACCAAGACACAGATGTCAAACAATTAAGGCATATTAATTTGCCAAGAATAAATGTAGTAGCAAAATCCAACTTCAATCATCAGAATTTCTTCCAAGTGCTCCCTTGAAAGATGGCTAATGGCAATTACAATCCAGTCACTGACTACAATACCTCTGAGGCAAAGGTTTTTAGCAAAGAATGTCATCATAAACCAGAAAATTAATAGAAAAATCACTGATGTTTTGCACTGCCTCCTCCCTCCCCCCTGGTCAATAGTTAAGAATGATCCTTTTCTCTATTTGGATTTGAATCTGAAGAAAGGTTAGGCATACTGGATGGTAATAATCTCTTTCCAGCATTTAATAGGCAAAGGTGTATGAACATGAGACTACTCAATAACTTGCCTTCAGCCTGGGCAGTCACCTTGTGTAACAAAAAGAGCTGGTGGAACATGTAGACCTCTGCATTTTCATGGATATCTTCTCATCCCAATCCATTTATTCAAATTTTGTATGCTCTTGTTTCAGCTTTTCATGTATGAGTAGTATGTTATGCACAGTATAAATGTTTAGAACCAATGTTAAAAAAGACATAAATTATACTATGACTGTATAATTTAAACATTGAAATGAAAGCAATCTTAAATTTGTCTTACAGAAATGTGGATGAAACCAAGTATGCCTAAAATGAAGTGATATGTAGATTGTTCCTTTTCTTAATTGTTTAATCTGTTTGCCCTCTGCTGACACACCCGAATCCCTCAAACAGAATATAAATCTAGATAACACTGGACATGAGCTAGCATGAAATTTTCCACTCCATGTAGAAATGTTAATCTGAAAATAAATTTTAAATGGTCCTAAATAAATTAATTCCCACTATGTTAAAACTTTACCATATAGAGTGTTTCTTTTGAAAAAGATACTGCCATTAATTAGTGCAATTGTGGAAAGAAGTGGCTGTGAGGAACCGAGTAATGGATGATTATTTACAATAAAAACCAAAAAACTAACCTGAAACATTCATTATTGTCTACATTTAATAGTATATGAAAACAAACTTGAATGATAAAAACACAAGAAAATCGGGTCTTCATAATAAATCGGGAATAGTGTCCATTCATACTTTAGGAAAAAGAACAGTTTGCATTCTTCTACTTATGTAAATTTAAACATTCATATAAAATATTTGAGAGAAGTTCTTTCTTGTTTATTAATTTTCTTTGGCTAATTTGGATTTTTTCACCCTTATTTCGTGGTATAAAGTTTTTAATTACTTTTTAGATAAATTTTTCATTCTCTACTAGAAAGAAAGAGTGCCCGAGTGTTTATAATAGCAACTCAAGATCAGCATTTAAATTGTTGTGTTCTCAGCTGTACTGAACTGATTGTATTCAAGTACAATAATTTTCAAATTTGAGCTCTTACCGTTCCTCATGTTGCCTCAAAAATTAATTGGACTTATGCTGTATTTTCACAGGCAAAAATCCTCTAGTCACTTTGGCACATCAGTGTTTGCTTCAGAAGAGGACTGGCAATCGTAGTGAGTGGTAGCACTGCACTTCTGCATGCTCCATTCTTCACAGAACCTAAACTTGTAACAGATTAACAGTAGAACAACATTCGACCATAGTGGTCCAAGAACTTTTTACACATCTTCAAAACTGAAAGCTGTGACCATATAAGAACTTACAGAGGTCAGATTTCTCCAGATGAGAGAACTGCAGGCAGGTGTATGACTTTTTTCCCCCAAATTCTTTATTGTATTTAAATCTGATCCACTCAAATATGGAATGTTTTATCATTGCTCTGGCATAAGACATGTTTTAGGTACACAACCACACCAGTTTGTCTAAGTGTGATGTAAACTTAAGCAGTTTCCTCAATATTAAACTCTGGTGAGCCTGTTTTTAAGTTAATGTCTGATGATAAAGTGTTGCATAAAGCTTGGCGTATTCCTTCCCACGACAGACATGCTGTATCTGCTTCAACTTTTTTTTCTCCTGCTACATTAAAATCCTGTTAGTTTATTAATCAATTTATTAATGCCTTGTATTTAAGTTTCTCATTTTCCACATCCTAATTTATATCAAATGTCTTAACATAAAGTTGTAGAACAATTTTCTAAAATGACTTAAGAAAGGAATAGTGCTTTCTATACCAGGAAAACATTTTCATTCTTTTAGTCTGCTAACTTTTTATGCAAAAAGCATGTTATATCTGGATAAGATACTATTCCACCCAATTAATATGAAAGTTTCAGAATAAAATAAATTAAAACCGAGGGGGGAAAAAAATAGGTTGTTAGGAAGGGTACATTTTTTCATGTCTGGGAGCAGCAGCTGCTGCAGTAGAGGCAGCTGAGTTAAGTCCAGAGGTGATTGCTGGATCTGTACAGGGGAATTCTTGAACTTAGAGATACCCAATCAACTGCTCAAAGCCATATGTAGACATAGGAGCCCTTCTAAGCAAATCAGACATGGAGAGGTTGCTGTCAGGAACAACCTGAAGGAGATTTAAACAACTCTGGAGAGCACAAACAAGCAGAACTGCAGCAAACAAGGTGGGCAAACAGGATATGGCACATCACAAGGACATGGCATGGTATTTTGCATGGCAGTTCGCGCAGACGACCTTGCAAAAGTAGGGCACACTGCTCCATCTGGCATCCGAGGAGCATGTGGGGAGTTATCACCCACCCAACTAGAACAGGAGTAACAATGCTTTCCACTTGGTCAAAAGCCACCTTCAAGTGGAACACAGTGACCCAGATGGATCTTCCAAATCAACACCAAGCTGTCCTGGTCCCAGACTGCAGTGAGTGCAGAGGTTTTCACTGATGCTGGAGGACAGCAAAGACAATTCCTGTTTTAGTGTGAGCAGGTGGACAATCCACACAGCTTGGTGTCAGAGCTCAGAAAAGCAGTATCAGGAAATGTCAGAGGAGTGGTTCACTGAACTGTTATGGGTGTGGCCTTTTGCAGGACCTCCAGCAACAGGTGGAGCTGCAGGAAGCAGAAAAAAGACAGATACCATGGAAGCTGAGAGGGAGGGCTGGTTTCAAGCCCAGTGGTAGGGGACCCACATCCCACTGAGAAAAAGTAAAAAAATTCATACCCCAAAACACATGGAAAGGAGGGAGAGCATTAACACAAGGGATTGGGAAGAAGTGGGGGGGGAAAAAAAGCCAACAACAAAAGGAAGAACCAATTAAAGAAAGGGACTTTCTCAAAACAAAAATTGACATTTCAACTAAGTTGGACATTTCCTTTAAACTGGACATCCCCTCCCAGAATGATATCGCAGCCATGCGGGATAATTAGACAACATCCATCACACTGGAAGAATAACCAGAGAAAACTGCAGCAGTCCAATCTGCTCCACAAAGATATTAACAACTAGTTCAAACAAGAAAAGGTGGTGGATGAAAGTAGTGGGTACCTCTACTTTAAGAGGCACAGAGGCACTCATCAGTTGGCCTGACACTCTTTCAAGAAAAGTGTGTTGCCTTCCAGGATCCTGGATCAGGGATGTTACTGAGAAGTTGTTAAGCCTAGTAAAACCCACTTACTGTTACCACAATTAATTTTCCATGTGGGGACAGGGAATACAGTCAGTAGCATTTATTCAGTACCCTTAGAAAACCAATATTTTAATTAAACATTACAAAAATCAAAAAACTTACAAATCACCTTGTTAAATTACCCTAGTGCTTACACAATTCATTTCCCAAGTCATGCGCTGTTAAGAACAAAAATAAATTTCAGAGAGAAAACAAAAATAAGTGAAGAACCATTGAAATACAATAACACTATTTACCAATAGTTCAAAGAAAACTCACAAATCAGTTGTCACTTAACAAAATTTAAACACAAAAAAATGAGAATCAGACATAAAAATAATACAAAGTTCACCACAAATTATAAAATTAACAGCAGTAACCAAAGCTTTTAAATTATTTCAGCAACCATTCAATTTGATCACAAATTCAGCATATGTTACAAATGTGATCAAAAAACTTAAGAAATCACTTTTAAAAGAAACAAACAATGACATATTATATTCATATTTAATGTGTGTGGAAATGTTATTACAAAACAAAGAAAATAAATATTTTGTCACTCACATAAAAGCACACTCCTCTCTTCCAAGATTTTTAGCAAAAAGAAATACTCAAGCAGACAAATTAACAATACCAATTTCACAAACCTTACCAGACATTTTTAAACAACACAACAACCATCTTTATATTTTTCTTTTCAAAGTAATTTCATTTTGTTCCACTGACTTTTGAATTCAAGATCTCCATGATTTCCCAAGAAGAAACAAATGAAGTTGTTAACGGGAAGCTATTAACATAAAAACAGATGTGTGTTTGCATACAGATATCTAGAACAAAATCGTGTTGTCTCATGGGTGAGGACAGAATTAAAACCAAATATGTATTTCAGGAGAATATTTATGTTTGATTAATTTGAATTGCTGACCTGAGACAAGCCTTGGATCTCTATCTTGTTCACTGAGGATTTCTTAGGGTCTTCAAGGATAACATTACATTGATCATTCTCAGTGGTAGCCACTGGCAGAAGAGAAGGGAAACACCATCATATTTCTCTATTCTAGAAACAGTATAGAAGAAAATGTTGCTTTTANTTAGCAAAAAGAAATACTCAAGCAGACAAATTAACAATACCAATTTCACAAACCTTACCAGACATTTTTAAACAACACAACAACCATCTTTATATTTTTCTTTTCAAAGTAATTTCATTTTGTTCCACTGACTTTTGAATTCAAGATCTCCATGATTTCCCAAGAAGAAACAAATGAAGTTGTTAACGGGAAGCTATTAACATAAAAACAGATGTGTGTTTGCATACAGATATCTAGAACAAAATCGTGTTGTCTCATGGGTGAGGACAGAATTAAAACCAAATATGTATTTCAGGAGAATATTTATGTTTGATTAATTTGAATTGCTGACCTGAGACAAGCCTTGGATCTCTATCTTGTTCACTGAGGATTTCTTAGGGTCTTCAAGGATAACATTACATTGATCATTCTCAGTGGTAGCCACTGGCAGAAGAGAAGGGAAACACCATCATATTTCTCTATTCTAGAAACAGTATAGAAGAAAATGTTGCTTTTACAGACATAAGAGAAAAACTGTACTTAGTTGACTTAGTAAGAACTTAGTTGCCTAAGTTGGACTTAGTAAGTTAAGTTACATTAAAAAAACATCTATGTGTCTGTCTGTCTACATGAAGATATATTGATTCAAAGGAAAAAGAAAAGCAATATTTTTTTTGGTACATGGAGTACACAAAAACAATGGCTAATTTTTTTCTCTTTCTACAATTCACAAATGAATTTTACTTGTGTAGCTTTATCACATATTTTCAATGAGTCTCAACTATGGTAGCAGTTTAGCTAAGCTAAGTACTTACTAGTAATAATTTATTCTCTAAATAATTTCTTAAGTTAACTTTTGAGAAAGACTTGCTTTTACATAACACTTGAGAAACCACTCTGCCAGAAGCAACTGTGCTCCTTAATTTTGGTTTACATTACTTACAAATGAAAAGGTGGAAGGTTTCAAATATATTCCTGTTTAGTGAGTTTAATAATGAACCCCAGGGTTCTCTATTTAATGAATTCTCAAGATTCTCTAATTAATGAATTCTGCAGGGCTTGTGCACACAGGATTTCTTTTTGGTAAATATTATATCTCTAAAATACAAGAAGTGTGTATGTTCTTCCCTAGAAGAGCAGTGCTTTTAGAGGAAACTTGCCTGCTAAGGTATTTCACATAATTCTTTCCCACTTCTCAGTATTATCTTCCTTGGAAATATTACATAAGCCTATGCAGACTGGCTCCACAGAAACAACAAATGATAAGTATTATCTGTCTCAATACAGAGCATTTGGTTAATAATGGGAGGAGATGAGACCTCTAGCATGTCAAAAATAAAAGACACCAACCATACTCAAATAAGCATAGCTTTTAAAGATACAAATGAAATGTTTTCTGCGTCCATTGTTTAAAAGAAAAACAAAAACCCCAAACAAATAAACAAACCCCAACACTTAATTTACAATACATTTTTGGGAAGGTTTTCAGTTAAAAATTTTTAGCTCAGACTGACAGATCTTTCCATACTTCAACATTATGATGTTTTCTCCTGTTCCTTTTGGTCAAGCAGTTGTCTGTTGTGATTTGAATTAATTGTATGTCTTTCAAGAGTCTAACACGTCACCTCCTCTGTAGTGCACATAGAAAAACCCAGTTGTACATAAGCTTAAGAAACAGAAAGAGTTTGGGTGTTTTTCAGTTTTTCACAGAAAGAAGGACTTAATTTTTCTCTTATTCTCTACACTTTCTTAGATTTTATGATGTATTTCAATTTGAGATTACATCTGCATCCCATTAAAGCTACCAGAAAAAAATATCTTCCTACCTCATTGGTTACTGTTTGCACTCCAGTTACATATGCAATAGGAACATGAACAAGTTTGCTTTATTAACATCTCTTTTTTCGAGAGGAATTTTACTTTATTCGGAAAATAATGTACTTTGAATTCTGGCTATGGGAGTTATTATAAATAAGGCATTTATTTCTGTTTCAACAATTTACTTGTTATTTTTTAAAAATTATTTTTAATCTTTCAGAGAAACATGATCTCTGTCACTACTTCCAATGTGAAGATTCTTCAGTTCTAACTCAGAAATGTTATCTCTTGCCCTTCCTTCCCCTTTCTACCTTCAACTGACAGAACAGTAGAAATTCTGAGCTTGATATCTTTAATCATTGTCTGTACAATTTCCAGATGAAGAACTGTAAAAAGAAGTTTTGTTTGTTTGGTTTTTTATACCTGAACATTAGCGTTTAGCTCATATGTTTAAGGGTCACCAGACTTGTAGAATACAAAGAAAAGTAGTCCAAGTACCTGCTTTTGACTGATAACATATATATAGAATTACTTCTGTTAGTAGCATTGCTATTCTTGGAGTTTACATCTTATTTTCATCCAAGAAGAATCCAGTTTTCACTTCCAGAGGTATCTTTGTACTCTGAGTCAAGAAGGAAGACAGACATTTCTTCACAACTGTTTTAAAAGTATATAATACCAACAAGTGCATAACATCAAAAGTATGTGAAAAGTTTAAAGTCACTTAAAATTTTGAAATACCCTGACACTATTATTTTAGTTTTGTTTACTAATTTTTGCTTAAAGAATTCACAAGAAGCCTTTTTCATAAGTTTTTGCAACAATGCTCAAGAAATAGAAATAATTTTAATAAAAATCAAATCTTTGTAAAAATGAAGAGGTTTTGGACCTGAATTTGGACAAAGGACAGTGTAATAGAGAAATAAGATTGAAAGACACAGAACTGCTGCAATTTCTTGAGTTTCTTAGGGTTTTTTAAGCACTTAGATCTTTTACTTTATACTAGTAGACTAATAAGTAACTTGACCTGTTCTGACCATCCTTCTGAAAAAATCCAAGTCAGTTATATATTACAAAGTACATATGAGAGAACCACTTTCTATTTGATAGTCAGAGTAAAACAGTTGCTACTATCAGCATCAGTAAAGCAAACATATTAAAAAAATTATCACTAGATTTTTTAGTTTTCAGTACTTTAACTCATAGATCAATCAAACCAACTCCTTGCTTTTAGAAAATAATTCTCCTAATTTCATATTGCTGGCATGCTATATCATCCAGAATAAATATATTAAAAATCTGTTTATTGCTGCACTAAAAATATAGTATCATGGTAAAGTTGCTTTCTTGGTAACTTTTTTTGGAAAACTGTTCATTCCTTGAATGGTACTGAAGGCAGCACCCTTCCATTAATTTAATTTAGTAATATACATTACTAAGCTTCTTAGGATATGAATAAAAAATATGGACACAATATCTTCAACGTTAACTGCACTTTCTCCCAAGATAGAAAGTTCTAAAAATGCTATATAAAAGGGGAAATGAACACCTGTTAAATGACACTTTAAAGGATCCTGACACATCCAAATCATTTCACACTTCTGGTAGACCAATATCAAAACTGAAGTAACTGTTTGCCTTGATGTCACTGCATTAGGTGGACCACATTAAAACTGTGAAGACCACAAATATCTGTGGATTAAAGTGAGAAATTGTCAGCTTTCTGCAATCTAGAATCTAAGCAACTGGATTTGCAAAAGAATTTTTTTCATTAAGAAACAGCATATGTTTATTTTATTTTGGTGATCTATGACTAAATTTTTAATAAACCAATATTGCACAGCACTTAATTAACACAAACCCACTACATTTTCTGCAGACAATTTTAAACATAATTTTTGGCTTTTATTTAAGTCACCTCTGTGCTAATGGTAAAATTCAGCTGAATAGCTGAAATACATGTTAAACCTCTTCTAAATATTTCTATTAAAATTTTTATAACTAAGCTGAAGGGAAGAAAAGAAAATTTTCTGAAAGAAAATTGGCAGGTATGACATATGTGTTTCCTAAAAAAAAAAATCTTAAAATTCCAGAGGAGCCTGAAAAGATGTTCTATTAACTTCATGGGTGTTTTCCCTGTCTCCCTTCTGCTGTAGGTCATGCAAGTTCATAGTTACTTAAAAAACATTTCTTTTCAATAAGTAAGTAATAATTATGTTATTAAAGATTCTCATTACCTAATTTCCTCATTTTTATTACGCACCAAATTTAGCATTGATTTTCCTAGTTAATTTGAATGCTTCATTTAGATTCTGGTATGAAGCTACATATCAACCCTTGCACCCTACTTTTTCTTTTTTTACATGAGAGCATTTTTCATACATGGAACATGGTAACAGGAATCTCCCACTCCTTTTTTTCTTTTTCTTTTTTCGTTTTTCTTTTTTCTTCTTTTTTCTTTTTTTTTCTTTTTTCTTTTTTCTTTTTTTATTTTTCTTTTTTCTTTTTTCTTTTTTCTTTTTTCTTTTTTCTTTTTTCTTTTTTCTTTTTTCTTTTTTCTGTTTTCACAAGTTACAAGGGTTTTTTTTCCAATAAAATCTCATATCTTAAAACAAGATTTAAATGCCTATAAGAAATGTAACTGGAAAGTTAAGGAAAGCCAAAACTTCTAACAGACTACTATGCAAAATTTTTACTTGTTCTTTTTCAAAACTGGTGATCAAATTATCAAATGCAGAAAAATATAGCAAAAAAACCAACGATATTTACAAGATCATTAATCCACAGAGCAATCAAATGAAGAATAGAAGGAAAAAAAGTTTTCCTTTTTTTGAAATATGGTGTCTTCATAAGCAAACAGAAAAAAATGGGAATCTGAAAGCTGTATTTTAACATCTCTCATGGAAGCAGTTCTCCAGCTCTGATATGTGTACCAATTGGGCTATGTAGATTTCAATGATATATGTGGTACTTGAAGAGATTTGTTGCTTGTGAAACAAGAATCATTTTTAATATTCATAAAATTGACCTGAAAGTGGGGGAATGCTAAATTTTAAAGCCAGAGACTGCTAAAGACAATTTGAGAGGTACAGCAGATATAATACAACCAATATAATTTGGAGTGTATATACATTTTGAAAAGAATAAGAACACGTCATTATGGTATCTAAAATAATGTTTATTTACTAATTATATTTATTTATATTTTCTTCCAGGGCTACTGGATATGTTGGAGAACCCTTGCAATTTTCTTTGGTTCTTGAGCTCAGCACAAATTCAAGTAAGTAAAAAAAACTTATGCTGTGCTTTAATGTAATGAAATATTGTTTATGCTATCAAGTATTGGATTAGAGGGTTAAAATTGGTCCAGCTTCTCAGACATATATTAACTTTAATATTGGTTTTAATGGGAGTGTGATACCTAAATATCTAAATAACTTTGACAGTCTGAGTTGAAAAAAGAAAGATGAAGATAAGAAATATGTTCTTTTTGTGATGGAGTTGGGTTGGTTTGTTTGTTTGTTTTGTTTTGTGTTTGTTTTTGTTTTCAAGATTCCTTGTGTTTCTGTGAAGTGAAAGAAAAGCTTTAATTTAAAGAGCTCCACCATAACAGCTGCTGAATATGTCACAGATGATATCAAATGCTTTCATTTTAAGGATATAACCACAATTTAAAGTATGTATTATAATGTAAGAGATTCTCAGCATAGTGTAGACACATGTTCTCTTGTAATAAGTGGAGTTTAGTAAATATGTTTGGGTGTTTTCTGCAACATATTATGCCATTGCACTATATTACTAATACATATTTCAATTTAAGGAAGGTACTAAAATCCAATATTAAATTTACATCAATATCTTATGTTATGCAAACAAATGGAAGGCTTTGCATGAGAAAAGCCCATGTATTCAGGCAGAAATTCAAACAGAGAAAGCGTTTGACCAAATGCTCAGCTCATTATATTATTGAAATAACCACTGATTTTTATTTATATACATTATCAATATATCTGTATGCAAAAAGCATGTCCAGCATGGCACCTTCCCTATTTGGCTAGCTCATCAACTATGTCAGAAAGTTATGCTCTGCACTCTTCAGGAACCTCCTAGATTCATTCCTCTCTATTATGTTGCATTTCCAGCAGATACCTGGTAAGTTGAAAAAAAAAAAAAAAGCAAAAAAGGACTAGCAATCACAAGACATCTCCTAGCTGCTTATAGGACATTTGTTCTGCCTCTACATCCTGGCTTGGTGGTCTTTAAAAGGGTCTCACCAGGATATCTACCCTGCTGGTCTTCCCCCCGATTCTTATTCATAAACACTCAGCCCTCTCATCAACGTGATTAAGCTCGAGACAGTCAAGTGTCCCTAAAGTACAAGGCCATCCCACCACCCCTCCTTCCTTGTCTATCCCTTCTGAACAGTTTGCAATCATTCAGTGTAGCACCACAGTTGTGTCATCACACCAAGCCTCTGTAGTGGCAACTAGGTCACAATTTTCCTGCTGTAACATGGTTTCCAGTTTCTCCTGTTCGCTCTTCCTGCTGCATGCATTTGTGTAGGGCACATCAACCGGGTTATCAGTCCTGTTGCTTTTTCATGGGGAAAAGCTCTAGGTTCTGCATGACCATTCTCAGCATTTTCCAAGACATGCAAACAGAATTGTGATCAGAAATCTCAAAATTCTTCTGGTGTCACCAGGCTTGGAGAGAGATATGCATCTGTATGATTCTCTTGTTCCTACCCCCAAGATTCCCTGCAACTTGCAGCATAGAGGAAATCACTACTTGTGCTTCAGATTGCTCAAGCAGTGATCCAAAGTCCTGGGGTACTGTTGATTAGCCTTCCTGTTTGGCCTTCCCTGTTGACCACCTAATAAAACCTACCCTGAAAAATAATCAAAGCAGGCCACAGATTTTGTTGATAATGTCTCTAACCCAGACTCCAGGAAGACAGCGGGCTTCCCCATGGGTTTAGTCCTAACAACATTTTGATCCTCTACTCCCCTCAGCAAGGAGTCACCAAAGAAATCTCCCCTTGTTTCTTTCTTAACTGAGGCAGTCATAATGCAGAGGGTAACATCTCAGTAGTGCACAAGTTTGTATGGGGATTAATCTAATGAATATTAGCAGGATAGAATTATTAAGGTCAGAATTTTTTATAGTGGATGTCTGCAGGCTAAATGATATCTAATTAAATTGTTACAGGCTATTGTATTAAATGATAATTGAATTCCCAAAACATTTCTCACAATTATAGTGTATTAAGACAAATACAACTGCGTAGTTCATGGCTTGCTGATCTTTTTCCTTTTTTTTTTCTTGCTTTATTACTTTGCATTTAGATTTTCTTGTATTCTCGCTTAATATAAATAAGTCTATAAATCTTCCATCACTGACTTATGCTGTAGAATAGAGATCCATGGGATCACACATCTTGACTTCAGCAGCTAGATTTCAACATTTTTCAGCTTTATTGGAATACAGAGAAAGGAAAGCACATACATTTGTAAAATGCACTTATATTCTATGCCTTCTTAACTGCATCATAGGAGTAAGTAAATGACAAAGCTAGACTAATTCAGTTACACAATGGCTGCTGCACTGCAGAAAGTGACAAATTTCTCTGACACAGGATGCTTGTACGGCCTAGCAACAATTCATCTTAGCTGTAGAACAATTCTGTATTCAAAACACAGGCTTTTTTCCCTGAAAGGAAGCTGAAATGCCAACTTGCTTCCCAAAGCTAAAACTGACTTTCTAAGCAAATTAAGGATTCTGTAGTATCTAATGTTCAGAGGGTCTCATGTTTATCTCTGCCATTTGTCTATGGAAGAAATTAATTCAGTTGATTCAAACTGTGAACAAGGAATAATGTGTGGATGCTCTTCCTTCTACCACTACCTTGTACTTATGAGTCAATTTTTCCTTTTGAACTGGTTTTTCTGGCCCTCAGTGTTTCTATAGGTTTTATATCATGATGTGCTTATAAGTAAATTTGAAGACAGCTATCAACTATCAGTGTCTTAATGGTTACTTAACTAATTATTTTTAATCCTATATGTCTCAAAATTTATAAGAATAGTTGCAACTCAAAGAGGCAAACTAAGTTCATGAGAGTTTTTTCTCACTAATCATCATACTTGTAATATATTTTCATTGTATGAATATTTTATCAGAAACATTCACTAACTGTGCAAACCAAAGAATCTATTGTCATAGTTCTATCAGTTTGATAGGAATCCTGAAAGGATTCCTGTGTGGTTTTTTTGTCTCACATTTCTTTTTAGTTTGACAGTGACAATCAAATCTTCAAACGTACAATATGTCTAGGATGTTAAACTGAAAAGAAAGTAGTAAAGTCTATATTTAGATTCTGAAACATATTTGTCAATAATTGCTTATGAATGACAGAATAAATTATAGGAGTCAATTAATTTGTATCTGTGGTCCACAGTCTTTTTATCAGGGCAGTAAATAAAATGAAAATGCCCTCACCAGAAACAGAATACAAAGCTGTAGTACAGAAAGATTGATTTTCAACAAGGAAGCACCAAGAAGCAGAAACCTTGCAATAGCTACTTTTTTCAAGTTCAGCAGTTTTTCAGGTTATCTTTTTTTTTTTTTGGAAGTATTCACTGTCCTTTCTCTATCTCATTTGTCATATACACTTCACGGGCTTCTTCCAAGTTAATTATCAAGATTTATTTCCAAGTAGGATTTCTCTGGTCATTTACTCATTCTCAAACAAGGGCTTTTCACGTCCCCATCATTCCTTTTTGAAAAAAAATCACGCAACCATTAAGTTGGAAAAGACCTCTGGGATTGAGTCCAACCTTTGACTGATCAGAACCATGACAACTCCACCACAGTACTAAGTGTCATGTCCAGTTTTTCCTTGTACACCTTCAACAATGGTGTACATCCCTCCGGGTAGCCCATTTCGAAGTTTAACAACACTTCTGTGAACAAATTCCTCCTGATGTCCCAGGAGGAATTTTCCCTAGCAACTTTGGGCTGTGTCGTCTCATCCTGTCACTGTTTGCCTGGGAGAAGAGACCATCTCCTACCTTGATACAACCTCCTCTCAGGTAACTGTGGAGAGCAGTAACATCAATTCTGAGTATCTTTTTCTCCAGGCTAAAATATTCCCCGCTCAGCCACTCTTAAAATGACTTACTGACCCTATACACCAGCTCTGTTGCCTTTCCCTAGACCTGGTCCAGCATCTCAGTGCCTTTCCTGAACTGAGATGCCCAGAACTGAACACAGAACTCAAGGTGTGGCCTCACCAGTGCTGAGTACAGGGGGACAATCCCTCCCCTGTTCCTGATGGTCACACTGTTTCTAATAGAGGCCGGGATGCCATTGGCCTTCTTGGCCACCTGGGCACAGCTGGCTCAGGTTCAGCCACTGTTGAGCAGCACCTTCACATCCTTTTCCACTGAACCTCTTTCCAGCCACTCTGTCCAAAACCTGTAACACTGCAAGGGCTAGGTAGAACAGTAGGCACTTTATCTTGTTGAACTGGCCCATTGATGCAGCCTGCTCAGATTTCTCCGCAGAGCCTTCCTACCCTCCCAGAAGATCAAAACTCTCACCCAATTTGGCATTGTCCACCAAGTTACCATGGGTGCACTCAATCCCCTCATCCACATCATCAATAAAGCCATTAGACATGACTGGCCTGACCTCTGAGCCCTGGAAATCGCCACGAATAACTGGCTGTCACTGGATGCAGCACTATTCAACACCACTCTCTGGCAATTGAGCCAGTGTTTAACTCGGGAAAAAGAAGACCTGTCCAAGACATGGACTATCTAGCTTTTCCAGAAGAATGCCATGGGATGCAGTACCAAAGGCTTTGCTGAAGTCTGAGTAGACCACACCTGCAGCCATTCCTTCATCTAATAGGCAGGTCACCTGGTCATAAACGGAAATCAGGACTTGTCTTTCCTAGTCCTCTGCTGGCTGGGCCTGATCCCCTGGTTGTCCTGTATATGCAGTGTGATGGCACTCAGGATAGTCTGTTCCATAACCTTCCCTGGTACTGGGGTCAGGCTGACAGACCTGTAGTTCCCTGGATCCTCCCTTCCACCATTCTTGTAGATGGATGTCACACTGGCCAACCTTCAGGCACCTGAGACCTCAGCTAGACTGATGATAAATGATGGAGGGCAGCTTAATGAGCACTTCTGCCTGCTCCTTCAGTACCCTTGGGTGAGACTATTCCCTCCCTGCAGCCCCGCAAAGACTCAAGGCTAGCTCAGATTCCCCATGGGGCCCAGGGGGGAGATATCTCAGAGATAGGACCGGATTACCAGAAGAGGCTCCTTCTATGATGTTTCAAGGTCTTTATTCGTGGGGGTCCACGCGGAAAGAGACCAATTCAAGGAAATACAGGGTCTTGTACAGGCCTTATCTCTGGTGGGCTNCCATTAGACATGACTGGCCTGACCTCTGAGCCCTGGAAATCGCCACGAATAACTGGCTGTCACTGGATGCAGCACTATTCAACACCACTCTCTGGCAATTGAGCCAGTGTTTAACTCGGGAAAAAGAAGACCTGTCCAAGACATGGACTATCTAGCTTTTCCAGAAGAATGCCATGGGATGCAGTACCAAAGGCTTTGCTGAAGTCTGAGTAGACCACACCTGCAGCCATTCCTTCATCTAATAGGCAGGTCACCTGGTCATAAACGGAAATCAGGACTTGTCTTTCCTAGTCCTCTGCTGGCTGGGCCTGATCCCCTGGTTGTCCTGTATATGCAGTGTGATGGCACTCAGGATAGTCTGTTCCATAACCTTCCCTGGTACTGGGGTCAGGCTGACAGACCTGTAGTTCCCTGGATCCTCCCTTCCACCATTCTTGTAGATGGATGTCACACTGGCCAACCTTCAGGCACCTGAGACCTCAGCTAGACTGATGATAAATGATGGAGGGCAGCTTAATGAGCACTTCTGCCTGCTCCTTCAGTACCCTTGGGTGAGACTATTCCCTCCCTGCAGCCCCGCAAAGACTCAAGGCTAGCTCAGATTCCCCATGGGGCCCAGGGGGGAGATATCTCAGAGATAGGACCGGATTACCAGAAGAGGCTCCTTCTATGATGTTTCAAGGTCTTTATTCGTGGGGGTCCACGCGGAAAGAGACCAATTCAAGGAAATACAGGGTCTTGTACAGGCCTTATCTCTGGTGGGCTGTCTGGCCCAGGGCCAACGGGATAGGGGAAAGGGGTAAAGGTCAGAGGGATATCTCAGCCTTCCATATCCTGGGGTAAGGGGAAGCAGTTTCTTGGGGAATTACAACACTTGGGTGGATCCCATCTGACACTGCAGACTTGTGCTAGTACAAGTGGCACAGCAGGTCACTAACAATTTCCTCCTGGATTGCAAGGGGTCTCTTGAGCTCCTTGTCCCTGTGTATAACCTCAGGGGCCCTGCGGATAACAAGGCTCTCTGTTGAAGACTGAGGCAAAGAAGTCATTGATTATTTCATCCTTTTCTTCATCCTTGATGACCACATTCTTTGCTGTGTCCAACAAAGGATGGGGATTCTCCTTGGCCCTCCTTTTCAATAAAACACTTATTATCTTTCACAACCTTGACAAGGTAGAATTCTAGCTCAGCTTTTGCCTTTTTAGATAAAAATTGATCACTCTGTTCAAGGATAAAATAGGTTAAAAAATCAGATAATTAACTATGTGATGAAGAAGAAATAACATGAGAATTACAACAAGAAACGTATCTTAGAGAATATACAGATGAATTCTGACCCAGAATGAGAAATAGTCATGGGAATTCTATGTGCAATGAAGAGGTCAAGGGAGATTTTAAGAGGATTTGTTCACTTTTTGTAGAGATTCTAGCAGAAGGCTCATTGAAGGTAGATCCCTGAATGCAAATTCACAGCCCATTGCAAACTCTTCATTCAGTTAGGTAAATTTAAGATCATGTCATGATAAAGATCAAGATACAATTATATGTAAGGATATTCTATTCCTCTTTTTGTTTTTTTTTCCCCCACGGTGTCAGACTGCATATTTTAACAAAATAGTGATGTATGATCAGTAGATGGTTCTGGGGTCTGCTTGTGACGAACAGCCTGATGAAAGACAAATATATAGGGAAATAAAATAGCTTTGATTTCTCTAAGGAAGGCTTTTTTCACATGGAAGTTTATTTCAGAATAACCAACCACATTTTTAAATTGTGATTTTTGTTAGAAATAGTCATCCTGCAAGAGGCAGAAGTTCATCTTCATCCCCATTCTGTAATGTTCATCATCAGAGCATTATCACAAAGACTTGCACGTGTAGTGTGGTGTGTATGATTCCACACAGTGTAACATGGAATTATGCTGAAGTGAGGAACAGAAAATAGCAGCAAACAACAGTGGATTTCTGTCTGCACCACCACTGTGTGAAAAGGTCCTTTGACTATTTATAACATTACTCTGATGTGGCTTTCTGTCAGTTACATATCTGCAAATGATGACTGGCTTTTATGCTGAAGAAAGAAGTTTGGGTTTCCAGAAATAAAAACATGTAAACTCCATCTGTGCTGCTGTTACTTCAGACTTGATGGACTCAGTGGAAATATAATGAGTGTGGGAAGGAGGGACTGCATGCCAGAGTAAATATGCAAGCATTTGAATTCAAAGAAAAAAGCAAAGTCATCTTTGTCTAATTGACTGTCTCAAAAATTTACAGACAGCTGTTCCATAATACAGGAACAAAACAAAACAAAACAAAAATGGCAACAGTATAAAGTTAAGCTAGACAGGAAGTAGGAATGTTTTCAATTGTGTCTCCAGCGAACTGTACCTCTACTTGACCCAAGTAGGTTTTCAAAGAAGCCTGCCTCTTCCAAGTGATTGCAGTAAGTCAGAAGGCAGCATCCCAAATCAATTCCTAGAGGAAGAATTTCCACATAACAGAGGAGATGTATTTGACATTTGTATGAGGTATCTTCACTTCTTTTCACACTGTGGTTTCCCAGATGCTAGTACACAGAAGGCTGTTTTACAAGATTACAGGTAGGTAAATTAGAAAGTAAAATAGACACCGCGATTTTCTCATACTCATTCTGGAGGAAAGGCTTTTTTCATTATGTATATGATGAAAATTACATTACATATGTGTGTGTATTTGGATGTATGCATCTGTATGCGTGTATGTGTAGACATGGAAGTGTGTGTACGTATGCTGTATTGTGTGGATCTTCTACTCCTAAAATGCAGTTAAATCTTAACATTTGTTTGATTGTTCATATCTGGAGTTATGTGAAAAATGGTTTTCAAGGTTTTCAGTGGTGGAAAATGCACATTTTTTTACAAGGTGGGTTAGTAGTACCACTCCCAAATTTATTAAGAAAAGATTTCCCAGATTTTTGTATTATTCCTTCACTTACACAGCCCTTCCCCATTGCCTTTTCTGACATACTAAAGCACAATAGCTGTGATTTAGTTGCTGAAAGAGGTGTAGAAATGCTTTGTTTATCAGAGAACAAAGGTATAAACATAAGGATGAGACATGAAACACAGGATATTCGAGTCCCATATTTTGAGAGTAGCAACATGAAGAAAATTTGGGCTGCTAGAAGATAGCAGAAACACCACTAAATTTCTGTGCTTCTGTACCAAACAACCTTGTTTATGCATAAGTAAAAGTATCATGAAACTGAAAGTAAGTTTGTTCACATTCTTACTGTCAGTCAAATTTATAAAAATGGTACTGATTTGGACATTCTATCTGGGTGCCACGCAGTTAACAGTCCTTATTTCTCTGCCTAAAATCTCAGCGTAGCATTCCTTTGCTCCAGTGAGATCTCAGCATCTACATAATTTGCTAAAATTGGAGTATTTTTTTATTTCTGGATATAAGTATGTACAAGTTTGGGTCTGGCAGAGGAGGAGGTTTTCCTCACAGCAGTCCACACTGTTTTAGATCTCTGAAACATTGATGACACACTAGTGTAACACAGCAATGTCTATGCAGAAGTGAGGCCTTCTCTGTTTCTTACTTAGCCCACCCCTGCCACCATCTCAGAGCTGGGATCAAAGTGAGCAAGAGCCTGGAGGGAACAGAAATGGGACAGCTGACCTCACCAGATTAAACAGATATTTCTGTACGAAAAACATCATGCTTATTAATAAAACTGGGGAGAAGTTGTTCCTATGTAGTTATTGCTTGGATTCTGAGTATTAGGCTGCTGGTGGGAGATAGCGATTGCCTTTGCATCTCTTGTTTGGGTTTTTTTTTCTGTCTCCTTCAGTTTAATAACTGTTTTTGTCTTGACACATGATTTTTCTCACTTTTGCCTTTCAGATTCTCTCCTCTAGACAGCAGTTTTTAGGGGGTGAGTGGGCAGCTGATCACTGCTTATCAGCTGACTGAGGAAACCTATCAAAAATATTATGCTTAAATGCAACTTATCCCTAGAGAAAGACAGGTTCATAGCAGCTAAACAAAGAATTTCACTAAGTGATGCAACAAACATGAATATGCAGATTACTGATGAGACTGGCAGCAACTACACTACTGTTGGCATTCTATTCCAAAAAATTCTTTATTTTCTTAAAGCTAAAGCGTTGTCAGCTTTGTTGTTCCCATAAAATATCCTGTGTTCTGAATAATTGCCTTTCTACTAGCTTCACAATTTTAACATTTATATTTTTCCGCTTCATAAAAATGAATAGAATTTGGTCTCTAGGCAACCTCTGAGACTGAGAGTTCCTATATCGTTCACTTCTAATTATTTCTTTTTTCTCATCACAATGCCACAATACTTCTTAATGTTCTTTGTCTAAGCAGATTTTATTTTTACCAATTTTTAATTTATGCTACTGGGTTAGAAGATCTCTCTGTTTACCATATTTTTGTCTTTATTCAGAAATATTAGTGGTCTCCTAATTAGTATTAGAACAGCATGTAGAAATACGCTTCTTGTTATTAATTTTCCCTACTGCCAACTGGTTGGCAAATTGTTTTTTGCTTTTTAAAATGTGGTTCATGAATTGCAACAAAAAGAACAACACCCATTGTGCTCAGTTAAGAGTTTAGGAAAATAATTTTATTTGATGGACATTTAAGCACGTGTCCATTTGGTTTGAGTTTCAAAGTATTAAGTATTTTCTTGTAAAGCATATCAATACTAATAGGGCCATGGGTATGCTTGCTGATGTCAGGTCTCACAGTCACCTACTGATGAAAACATGGATTAGACAGAAGGTTTGAGTGGTGAAACACAAAGCAAAATTTCAGTTATTCATTAACATTTATTAATTATAACATGGTGAGAGTATTGAAGGGTGAACAAAATACAAAAAAGAACATAGATTTTATTTTCCATAATAACTCCCACAAGCAAAGCACTTTAAATAAGTGTTTAAAAAGAAATATGAGCGTCACCTCCAGGTGCGTGTGAAAGTTATCATGCTGAAAAAACTGCTTGTGTACAGACTTGAACAATGGACTTTCTTTCATTAAGACAGAAAATCTTATTCAGCATATATTGAATATATTATAATCTGGGTTTAGAAGTGCAAGTGTTCTGCTTCTTCAACCTTCTATAGTTTTCTCACAAAAGTCTTAAGAAAATTAGGGGTTTTAATCATATTAGGAAATGTCACAGAATCACATAATCATAGAATATCTTTAGTTGGATGAGACCCACAAGGATACAGCTTTAGATTTGTCCCAGAACTATCTAAAACTAAACTATATGATGAAGACCACCATCCATTTTCTTCTGACAAGAATGATCTGGGGAGTCTATTCCAGAGTCTCATTGAAGAACCTTTTCTGAAGGTCCAGTCTGAATTTCCCCAATGCAGTTTCATTCTATTTCTTCACATCCTATCACTGGTCACCAGAGGGAGAAGATCAGAACTTCCCTCTCCACTTCATCCCTTGAGTTTGCTGTGGGCTGTCATGAGGTTGCTCCTGAGCCTTTTCTTCTTCAAATTGAATAAGGTGACCTCAGCCACTCCTCACAAGTCTTGCCCTTGAGACCATCACCCCTTTCTGGACACACTCTAATATTTTGATGACCTTCTTATGTTGTGACACCCACAACAGCTCACAGTACATGTAGTGGGGCTGCCCCAGTGCAGAGCAGAGCAGGACAATCCCCTCCCTTGCCTGGCTGGAGATGCTGTGCCTGA
>VWYE01002175.1:22392-77260 GCA_013398995.1 Alaudala cheleensis
TATATTAGTGGTCTCCTAATTAGTATTAGAACAGCATGTAGAAATACGCTTCTTGTTATTAATTTTCCCTACTGCCAACTGGTTGGCAAATTGTTTTTTGCTTTTTAAAATGTGGTTCATGAATTGCAACAAAAAGAACAACACCCATTGTGCTCAGTTAAGAGTTTAGGAAAATAATTTTATTTGATGGACATTTAAGCACGTGTCCATTTGGTTTGAGTTTCAAAGTATTAAGTATTTTCTTGTAAAGCATATCAATACTAATAGGGCCATGGGTATGCTTGCTGATGTCAGGTCTCACAGTCACCTACTGATGAAAACATGGATTAGACAGAAGGTTTGAGTGGTGAAACACAAAGCAAAATTTCAGTTATTCATTAACATTTATTAATTATAACATGGTGAGAGTATTGAAGGGTGAACAAAATACAAAAAAGAACATAGATTTTATTTTCCATAATAACTCCCACAAGCAAAGCACTTTAAATAAGTGTTTAAAAAGAAATATGAGCGTCACCTCCAGGTGCGTGTGAAAGTTATCATGCTGAAAAAACTGCTTGTGTACAGACTTGAACAATGGACTTTCTTTCATTAAGACAGAAAATCTTATTCAGCATATATTGAATATATTATAATCTGGGTTTAGAAGTGCAAGTGTTCTGCTTCTTCAACCTTCTATAGTTTTCTCACAAAAGTCTTAAGAAAATTAGGGGTTTTAATCATATTAGGAAATGTCACAGAATCACATAATCATAGAATATCTTTAGTTGGATGAGACCCACAAGGATACAGCTTTAGATTTGTCCCAGAACTATCTAAAACTAAACTATATGATGAAGACCACCATCCATTTTCTTCTGACAAGAATGATCTGGGGAGTCTATTCCAGAGTCTCATTGAAGAACCTTTTCTGAAGGTCCAGTCTGAATTTCCCCAATGCAGTTTCATTCTATTTCTTCACATCCTATCACTGGTCACCAGAGGGAGAAGATCAGAACTTCCCTCTCCACTTCATCCCTTGAGTTTGCTGTGGGCTGTCATGAGGTTGCTCCTGAGCCTTTTCTTCTTCAAATTGAATAAGGTGACCTCAGCCACTCCTCACAAGTCTTGCCCTTGAGACCATCACCCCTTTCTGGACACACTCTAATATTTTGATGACCTTCTTATGTTGTGACACCCACAACAGCTCACAGTACATGTAGTGGGGCTGCCCCAGTGCAGAGCAGAGCAGGACAATCCCCTCCCTTGCCTGGCTGGAGATGCTGTGCCTGATGCCCCCCAGGATGCAGTTGGCCCTTTTGGCTTCAAGGACACACTGGAGACTAGTATTCAAGCTGTTTTCCATCTAAGGCCCCCTAATCTCTTCCTGTAGGTCTCTCTCAATTCTCTTATCCCCCAATCTGCATTTAGAAGAAGAATTACCCCATTCTAGGTAATCTGTCACTTGCTGTTGCTAAATTGTATACAATTGGTAACTACCCAGCTTTCTTCTACATCCAAATCTCTCTGTAAGTTTTCTGTACCCTCAAGGGAATCCACAGCTCCTTCTCATTTAATATCATGTTTAACTTACTTTAAGGCTTATTTGATTCCTGTGTCCAGTTCACTTATACAGTGAGGAGCACTGGCTCTAAAACTGAGATCTGGGTAACTGTGACTTGGTCAACAGCTTGTTGTAAACCCCTTCACTGCAACCATTTGGACCTGATCCATCTGACAACTCACCTATCACATTACAGATGGACATTTTATCCAGAAGGATATTGTGAGAGACAATATCAAAAGTTTTGCTAACATCCCAAGTCACCAAATCTCCTGATTTCCCTTGGTCACCTAGATAGATAGATGTCCTTGTCATAAGAAGATTAGGTTAGGTAAGCAAGACTTTATCCTTGTGAACCCAAGCTGGCTGTGCAGTGGCTGCATTGTCTTTCAAGTGTTTGTCTTTAACTCCCAGAATAACTGCACACATTTTTGTCAGGCACTGAAGTGATACTGACAGGCTTATAATTATCAGGGTACTCCTATTTACCTTTCTTGAAAGCTGGGTGTGAGACTGAAATGCTATCATTGATGCTCAAACATTTTTATGAAGGACTTTCTTCCCATTATGGCAAAACTGCATAACGAAGTGGTGACCATCAAAGTTTTCTCCTCCCTGAAGATGCCTTCTGACTGGAAGTTTGGGCTGTGAGTTAAACCACTGAAGGGAACTTGAGATGAGATAAAGGTGACACTATTGCTCAATTTTCTCAAGTTTAGGGAGAAGTAAACAAGGCCAAACCACCCACAAGAAGGACAAACCCAGCAGCCATCCAGAAAATCATACCTAGCTATGTTTAGGATGGGGGAGGCCATAGTCCACAGACCCATCTGCTGAGGCCAGGTTTTCACACACTTCCCCACAACCAAAGGGGAGAGAAGGAGAGTTTTGTGTGTGGCACAACCTCTGGTCAAAGAGAGTGAACACACATCCTTCCTTACATAGACCATGAAGCTTCACCCTGGGAAGGTCACATGCACACAGTCATGTGTGAGGAGTAGATGAAGAGGTTCTTGAACCATCAAAGACCCCAAAAGCACCCCCAGACTGATTCCTGAGGCCTTGCACCAGACAACAGCACATGATGCAAAGTGAGGCAACAAATTTAGAGTCTGTTGCAAGAGTGCAAAATTTGGCCCCTCCCCTCTGCCAGGGAGGAGCATGTTGTTCCCACCTGGCCCAAATGTGTATTAATCCACAGGACACTATGTTTGGTAGGCCCTTGTGACCAAGAAGACTAGAAGAGGATCAGTAGGATTTTTCACTCTCTTTCTCTCCCCACCACCACCTCTTTTTCTATTTCTATTTCTATTTCTTTGTGTCTGCCACATTTACTGTTAAATACAATCCATACAGAGACATCTCTCCGGCAGTTTTAATAATCAGATCACAACACTGGAACAACTTTTGCCAGCTTCCAGTTAACTGGGACCTTTCCACACTCCGAAGACAATTGAAAAATAGCTTCCACAGTGACATCAGCTGGCACTTTTAGTATTCTGAGTCCCACTGGAGACCATAAACTTATATGCACCCAGCTGGAAGAGCAAGTATTGAATAAGCTCAGAATCATTTGGGAGTTTATCAACCCCAGGTCATGGTCTATGGGAGACCAGAGTATCTCTCTGGGTCTCCTGGAGGGGCAGGAGCCAGGACGGGGGTAGATCCTCCTCGGCCTGTGCCTGAAACAGTGGTGGCTTTTGGTCTCAGCCCATGGAAAAAGCACTGCCAGAGCTGTCTGAGGATTTGGAGGTCACAAGGGTTTGATTGGTGTGATTTTTGTTATGTCACTGGGTGAGTAAAGGAGTTTTATATTTTGCTGTATAGGTGAAATGGGGCAAAGATGGAGGCAGATCAATGTGATAAGAGCACATGTTTCTGTCTTCCTTTTCCTCTTCCTCTTTGCAAAGGGTGATGGGTTTTTAGGATTGGTAAAGGTAAAATTTCACTGCATGACATGGGTTTTAATTATTGGTGTTTAGAGAAAAACAATGTTAACGTAGCTCAGAGTATAAAAGCCCAGACACTGTCATGGGCAGGGGAGAAGCCATTGTTCCAGCTGCTTGTGAACTTCATGCTGGACAGAAAGAACTGAGAGATAAGATTTCTAAAATAAACATCTGCAGTCTGCAACCCAGACGTTCTCCGATTCCTTCTTTCAAGCATGGGCTGGTGAGAAGAAAGATTTTACTCTGCCAATGTTAATCTCAGAGGAGATAACTCTGACAGTCTTCCAGCTCAGGACTGCAGTGATCCAAGGGTCCATTATCAGTGTTAAAACCAGGAGTAAATAAGGAACTGAGTATCTTTCTAACTCCCTATTTGTGATGTGATCCATCCCATTAGATAATGGAGTGGGTAACTTCAACTTGTTACTTCAGCTTTCCTCTTTGTTTAGAACATGCAGATTTTTTTCTGAGCAATGAAACTGACAAGGGTACTGGATCCAACTAATGTGTGTTCAGCTTGGAAGTGCCTCAGCACAATAGTGCATTGTAACTGTTGTGAAAATTGTATTTTCTCACAACTTCTCTACAGAGACAGGCAGTCTTACAATATTATCAAGGAAAACAAAAGTTTGAACACTATTGTCTTACAGCATGTTAAGACAGCAATTTTGGTTTTATACTCTAGAAAGTTTTTATTTAAATAATGTTAAAACATACTTTGTCCTGACAACAAAGTCCACCTTTTAGTGGTCCTGACTAATTCAATACAAAATGATGTACTTTCATCTGAAATTTAGTGGATAATGTTTGTGACCCTTTGTCTGAAAACTGGTGAACTCATAATATTATCCATGTTTGTAGTTAATAAAGTGCCTTCGGTGCAAGCATTCACAGTATGAGTAATAATCCTATCTCATTATTCTCAATAGTTTTAGAAAAATATGTATTTGACAGGTACACCACTGCCTTCTGGAAAATAGGTTTGGATAATATGCACTACTTAGCACTAAAAAACAGCTTCTCAATTCTTCTTCTAAGCCAAAACCAGAAAAAAACCCAAATAGTTATTTGCATATCACAGCAACCAATTTGCATTGAAAATGTACAGGAGGAAGGAGCTCAGAAATACTGACCATTCCATTAACATTTTTTCTTCTTTCCTTTTCTCTGTCTGAAGAGAAAATACAATTGGGGTGGTAAGTCACTGAACAATTTACTTTGAAAATCTCTTATAGACAGAAGAGATTAGAACAATTTTAACAGGTTATTGAGAGGATTTTCTGTTTAATATGCAGGTCAGAACAGATCAAAATTTGTAAAATTAGAATCACTGCAATTGATAGAAATCATGGCAAGAGGCACAATGTAAGAATTAAGCATAAAGATAAGAAACATACTCTCACACATATTTTAGTTGGTCCTACATTATCTTAAACAATAATTGGGAGTTTAAAACAAGTTTTTATGTGCTCTAAATGCATCCCTTATTGTTTCTTCAATAATTAGCATGAAAATTGAATAGCAGAATATTTGTCTAGGAAGCTGTCCTGAAGAATAACAGAAGTGTCAAGAAAATCAATAGGTCTTTCAGCTTCAGAGAAATATTTAAGATTGTAAGCTTATTTGTTTGGTTTTTTACATACTATAACTAAGATCAATAAGGATTACAGGTTATGGAAATGATAGATAGTGCCATTTCTGTGAATGGGCAAGTGAAGGAAACAACATTTTACTCCAGCTGTAAAAAATGTCACAGCCCTCAGTACTTTTTGCTTTGATATTATATGGAAAATCAAACTTTAACAAAATAATTAGAATTTCTTTTAGGAAAAGTAATGCTGAAACCACAGAGTGCTCTATGAGCATCCATTACAGACAATTTCCCAAAGATGCCAGTGTCCTTCTATAGTACAGGAAGAGCACAATTATCTCTCAGAATAGCCTGAAGAAGTCACTTTTTAACATATCCTTTTATTAGTCATTCCATTTGAATGGGCTGTGAACATAATGCCTTTTTGAAGAAATACATGTGAAGGCAAAAGAATTAACTGTCACAGGCAAGTTCCACATACCTAAAAATTAGAATTTTTCTTTTTTGTCTATAGTTTTCCTGCAGTTTTTAATTGATTTTAATTTTTTTTTTTTCATTGCAATTGATGAGATGTCCTTTTCACCTACAAATATGCTGAGTATGCTGTAGTTTGGCAAAAAACTTACCATCAATAATATTGATTGATCCTGTTTACCTGCATTGGGCTCAGTAACTGTAGACTACTTGCCCTTTTCATGCCACTCCTGAACTGTAAGGTTAACAAAGATAATAACCAAATGGATTCTGATGTTTAAACCAACTAGTAGGTGTATGGGAAATCAAAGAATGAAATCGTAACTCAGAACCAACCTGACCTAAATACATTAAAATGCAATGCTATTGCACACAGTTAAGTAATTCCCTCACTCACAGGCATGCAGAAAATATATTACTATAATGATTTCATTGTTCCTTAGATGAGTCCTTCAAGTAAAAAAAAAAAAAATTACAATACAAAATAAAAGCTGGCATCTGGCACTTCTGTTCTGAAATGAAATCAGGATACTGAAGGGATGCAATGTTTAAGTGCCTTGCAGCATTGGAAAATTTCCACTTAATCCCATTAAGTTAAAGCCAAATATTTCCTAACTGAAGAAAGGTTTAATAGCACTGTACTTAGAAAGGAAACAAGGACACATGTACAAATGTTTTCCAATTTCTACACAAGTATTAAATGACTAAACATTTTTGAATGATCAAAGACTAGACATACATTTAATAATTTAATTAGGCTATTTTTCACTCTAATTCAGAAAGTTTTATTTTGTTTTGGAAACCGTGTAAATATTTTCAAGGCAAATCTTTGGCAAATCCTCAGTCACAGTAAATTATTTTATCCACATGTATCTGCCTGCCAGGATTCAGTCACTATAAATGGGCATATTTCTCATTGGATTTGTCACTGGTGGTACTTTTGGGGCTCAGTGAAGGTGGGAGAGGAGTTGTGAGTTTTTGGGGTTTTTCTAAACTTTTTTTTTTTTTTTTTTGAGGAAAATAACTCTTATGTTGCAAAGAAAAGTCACGGATATAGACTAAATCAAACATTTCCAGATTTTTTAAGGCTTCCTACATGCTTTACCAAGTCATACATGACACTTTAAATTTGTGATCAGAGGTAAAATACATACTTTAAAATAAGCAGTAGAACATGCAAAACCATCTATTTCTCTCCACCACCCCTGCACCACCCTAGTCATAACAAATAGCATTCTGAATTGAAGCAGGAGCTGACAAAAATTTCCAGTTACTCTATCGCACATTATTGATTCCAAACTGCTCAAGATTAAAGTTCTGTGCTACTCTGCACTTCTTTAAAATTATAATAGAATAGAAATATTTGGGGTATACAAGGTGGAAGTAGAGGCTTTAAAAGTCTTTTCAATATAAATAATACCCATCAAAATTATGTAAAAATAAATTATTTAAAATCTTGCTATCAAAGAGCAAACTGACAGAATATCACAATCTCTTGAAAAGAAAATTTAAACTGCGGTAATATTAAATTATCTATATAGAATTTTTTCCTTTAGTTAGGGTAGTAAATGTTGTGATTGAACATCATGAGAAAAATGTGCTGGATGATTTTTCCTTTTTAGTTTTGTATAGGTAGATTTTCTTTTTGTTTCAACCATGACTACTGGATATCAATGGAGATGATATTCAGTGGACAGAAACATCTGAGATTTATGACATCTACTTGATAGAAATCTCTAGCAAAAGAAAAAAACCAAAAAACAAAAACCCCAAACATCACCAAATGACTTGTGTTTTTTGATGTGACTGGGTATTTTTTAGTTTTCATTTCACATTAGGAAAATAAGTTGAGGAAGAAGAGGAATAAGAGGAAGGAAGCATAGACTAGATTCAATTTATAGATTGACTTAATATTTCTACTTAAAATGGAAGTACATATCCTCTTCTGGCCATGCTTAAAGTGGGTTCTACAAACTCTTTATCCTTCTTAGAAAACAGACACTTGAGCCTAGGAATGTTTGATCACATTGTGGATCACCAGTATCATACAAGGAACATTTATTGACTGAGACATACCCGCAAAATTCCTGCTTTACAAGAAGTTCTCTTCCCAAAAATCATGTAAAAGGAAACCAGCATGAAATGACCACTAAACCTCCTCATTCAAATTTATCAGATTTTTGAATTGTCTTGCTCTTGTTTCCTCTTTCTCAATAAAATGAAGCTTTGGAGGATGTTCTAAAAGTCACAGTAGATCTGCTTGATTGAAGTATTTTGTAGATTAAAGAAGGAAATCTTCCCATACCACTGTTCTCCCACCTTCGTGGATGCCAGGCAGGTTCTGTTGCCAAAGAACAGAAATGTAAATTCTAGTGTTCTTGTTGTCTATTTGTTCATTGTGGTTTGTGGCTGAAATCTAAGCCCTGAGTCCGAAAAAGAAAATGAACTGGCACTTCCACCTGTAATCACTATCAAAAATAGTGACTGAAAGAGAAATGAATAATGATAAGAGAAAAGGATAGTGAGGAGAAAGAGCAATTTTATCCTCCCAACATGAGACCCACTGAAATTGTTATATGCATTAAGCCACTAAAGTCACAACCTGTTGTTTAAATCCTTGCCTGTGTTTGCTCTTAGATGACCTGTGTCCAAACCAAAGATCACAGGGATTATTTGGAGTCTACAACAAATCTCTGATGATGTTTAGATACACAGTACCTCGTAGATAACTGACCAATAGCATATCGCTACATATTTTTTAAGTGACGTGCTTTTGTAGAGATGGCAGCTTAACTATAAAATTTGCATAGAAGGAAGTAGTTGCTACAAAATAATTCTAAGGTACTTGTGTAATGTGAAAAGCTGAGAGCAATTCTGGTTGCCAAGTCAAGGAAATAGAATATCAAGAGAAATAGCTGAGTAATTACTTATATTGTATTAGTAATCAGGAAACCAATTTGCTTTGTTTTCAAAATCTATAGCATTGTGTTCTGTGTTCCCTAAAATCAAAAGAGTGACTGCAACATATTTAATAGGACATTTTTTGTTTGTCTGTTTCTGATGTTTTTTTTTTTTTTCCTTTAGAGATCATTGTTGCAATTGCTGGGCAAAATATGCATTATATTAATGAGGAAAATTGCATGAAGTAAAAAAAAATATTGGAAAGTTTTAAATTAAAAAGTAAAATTTTTGAGAAGGTTGAATAAGACTACAAGAAGATTCCACAAATATTAACAAACTGTGCCATAAAATTCGTATTAGGAAGTCATGATCAAGAGCTGAGAATTAAGACTGGTAGAACTAAGGGGTTGAAACAACCTTTGATTGCCCACTTTATGTGTGCACTGTAAGATAGGTTTTAATTACATGATCATGTGCTACATTTTCCAGAGGATAACTGTCTCCCTCTGTACTCAGAATGATGATACTTACTTAATGAACAGCTATTCAGAATCTTTTCCATCATAACATTTAGTCAATGACCCCGTGGTGTATTTACAACACATTATTCAAGAGCAACTCTGCTAAGGAAACAATTGCTTGTCTCATCAGTTTTCCTGGAATTAAGATTAATATAGTATCTGGAAGAAGAAATAAATATCTCCTGGAAAAAGACATTTAGATCTTGCTGATGTCTGTGTTAATAATTTCAACAGTTTCTAGTAAATGAGTGAGGCAGTTTGTGGTTATTTTATATAAAATTTAATTTCTCTAATTTCAGCACAGATATATTTTAAAGTTTAAATTATTATTTAATTTTGAGTAATGGATTTATTTTAAAAATATTTCTTAGAGTTTTGCTATATATAAAGCAAAAATATGTTAAAAATATGGATTCCAAATTTTCAGTTCATGATTTCTGCAGATTTGAATGCGTAGACCCATAAGTTAGACAAACTGTAGTAGCTAAGCAACTACTGCTGCACAGAATTTGAAGTGGGAAAACATATAACCAAGTTTACCAGTAAAAATAAGCAAGATATCATCATTCCTCATCATGGAATCTTGAGGATGAGGGAACAAGGGAAAATATTACTTGTTCTTTACAAAATAATTCACATCTGATTTATTCTGAAAGTATCTGAATTTAAAGATTAAAAGATGCCCACAACCACCAGAATGTGAAAAAGGAAATACTCTGTATAAAGCTGGGTATTAACATGTCTTGTGACAGGTTCATGTGCAGTTTAACAGATATGCAAACTGCAATACTCCTTAATCTTAGAAGAGACCTTTGGGTCCCCAAATAAGTTCCATCTTTATCTCTTCTCTGATTAAATATATTCTGGTTAACAATATGATCAAGCTGCTTAGATTCATTAAGAACTGGTTAGAAATGCAGAAGAACAACTACTCTATAAAAACTCTGATATATATTTATCTCAGCCATGAACAACACATAGCAGGGCTATGATGAGCATAGAACATACAGTGTTTAATTCACAATATACATTTCAGAGTCTGGGCCAATTAACAACAAGCTTTTGCATGAAATTAATATATCATAGATAATAACACTTTTTTTTTTTTAATAAACAGCAGTTCTGTTTTCTCTCAGATATAGCTGTGAATACAGCATGAAAACACATGTAGTAGCACCACCCAATTAAAAATGCAAAACCTATCAAAGTAAAGTAAATAAAATATAATTCACCATTTTACTACAAAACTGACTGGTTTTATAACACCTTTTCAAAAGTCCTTGTTCTGTATCTTACATAATTGTGTAGATGTAGTGTCCTAATGCATTTGTCCCAGAATAATCTTACGTCAATCAAAAGCATCTTTGAAGGAAATTGCTTTCTCAGTATCACTGATTAGGTCTTTGTGAGCTATATATAGATTGTTCTCAGTTTCTTGCTTACTAGAGAGAATCTTTCATGTGATCTGTAAAAAGAACCAATCTAAGACCCACTTCATTCTCTGATGATGCTAGGTTAATAAAACATATTAATTCCCTGGTTTGATTTGACCATGGCAGCCTTCAGAAAACCCAAGTTCTCTGTTGGTCATAAATTTCCATACGTCAAATTGCTGTTTTCCTAAATTTTTGCATTAGTTCCTCTTGAGGACCCAATCAGACCCAATTTCATAAAAGTACTCAATTAGATTGATAAAGTTTGGTAGGCCTTTTCATTGTTACTGTACGGTTTTCTAATCCCCTATGAAGAAGCTTAGATTTAAATTCCTGAAAACTCAGTGAGAAACACCAGAACACTAGAAAAAAAGACATAAAGACATTGAAAAGCTGGTTTCAAACTTTTGGGATGTCAACAAAAATATTTTCCTCCTGTAATCATATAAGCTTAAAAAGTAAATGAAGTAATACACTCTACTTTTCCATCCTTTATTCCAAAAAAAAAAAAATCAGATTTGAAGTAATATCCTGTTCATATTTTAATTTTGTCAAATTGAATTAACTACTTATTTGCCTACTTCTAACAAACAGACCATCTTTCCTTTTTGTCCTCTTTCCATAACCACGAGGAAAATGAGTCATTGCATTGAAAGGAGTAGAGATGGAGTCATGTATAAAATTAAGCCTTTCCTTGTCTTCAATCATTATGTAATCACTGTGCAATCCTTGTGCATAATAATGCAAGATTAAGAAATGCTGTCTTCTGCTCCAAATGGATAATTAGTTAAAAGCTTTGGATGGCATGGGATTAATTAAATATTTTTTGTTTCTTTCTTCAGAATATTATGCTTTACTTTTGTAATTCAATCTCCCTATGAATTTTGAGAAACTATTTCAATTTAATTGATTAAAATTATTCTATCAATTGAAGATAAATATTTGAAAGAAAAAAATATGAATTGATATGGTAGCAAGCACTGCCATATTCCCTATCATATATATGCATTTAATCAGAATCATACATGTACACATACACGCACTAAGACCTTTGCTTGCACATAATGGTAGTGGTTTAGTCATTTCATTAGGTATTTATTCTCTGTCCCCTTCAATCCCATTTCTAATAACATGGATATCAACCCTTAAATGTATGACTTTTTTTCCCATCATGGACTTAGCACCCATTACAGAAAGAAACAGACATACAGTGAGAAATTCATAAAATTACAGGGCTGAAATGCATGGTGTATGAGTAGAGGTTGAGAAAAATTGGTTTATTCAACCTTAAGAAGAGAAGATTAAAGAAAGATCTTATTCCTGTATCCATATTCCAAATGGAAAGGTGGACCAGAAACAGACCAAACAGTTCTGAAGAGTACAGTAAAAGGGGAAGGGACAATAGACACAAGTTACAGGGGAAGACATTCTCATCAGGTGTTAAATGACAAATTTTCATCATGAGGATAGTTAAGAGTAGAGCATGTGCCCTAAGGACTGTCTTGCTGGACAATACTCAAACCTGACAAAAGACAATCCTGCACAACTTCTACAACATTTGGCCCTTATTTCAGCAAGGGATTTGACCTTCACAGGTCGTTCATGACATAAATTATTCATTGACTCTCGTAACTAAGTTAATAAGAGGAAATTCCATTACTAACACTTCTAAGGATAAAATGCCCTTTGCCTTATTAACCTATTATTATAGTTTGACTTGGTTTTTAAAAAGGTTTTGTCAGTCCTAATTTAAATTAGTCATCTAACATGCTATCCTCTTTCTGTAATAATTTATACATAATTTTAAAATGCTGTTTAGTTTGTAAAGACCCTACAATTTTGTTAACATGAAAAATACTATATTTAAAGAGGCAAACAAGGGGTTTCCTGTTTGACAACATTGTTGTTAGCAGCACTGGTGAGTGTACAGTGCCATGCACTGCTCTGACAATTTAATTTATAAAGCTGGATGATGCTCATTTTACATTCTGGCAGTTGCACTTTGTATGAATCACATAAGAATAGAAATTCCTCAAAATCAAAAGTGATGTCAGCATATTAGAAAGAGTGTAGAAGATAATGTTGGAGGCATTTTAGTGATCCAATCTGAATTAGTACCTAAACTGCATTTAATGCTCACTGTCATGTCTTACAATGCTGTCTGAAAAAGTGTGATTGAAAAAGCAAAGGTTCTCCCTCAAGGTCTGTGTCTTTCAGTCCTGTAGGGTTTGTACTGAAAACTTATCTGCAGGCAATGTCTTGTGCATTTTGGCTGAGAGAACTGAGCTATTTCTTAAATTACTGCGATAAAATCTTTCCAATTTTATTGCTGAATTGCAAGAAATTATTTTCATTGTTATATCAACGTGGTTAAAGTACAGGCATGAAGTATGTCCCATTCATTTATAGCAGATGAGATGGCTGTTACAGTCTTGACTTGTGACTGTCATAAACTGTGAGCTTCCTCCTGCTGAAACTTCAGACCCATCAGGAGGTGAAAACTACCATTACATTCACCATATTAAGCTATTTATTTATTATAACTGAAGACCAATTGTTACTTTAGCTGCTCTCTCACTGGTTCCATATGCCAACTTAATTTTTATTTTATTCTCTATAAGACTTCCAAGTTTTCAGAAGCAGAATCTGATGCTTTTGCATTCATGGAGGGTCCACTAGAAAGAAAGCAGGTGATTGTCAAGTAACTTAATACTTTATGTGCTGCCTGTTTTAATAGTTTTGTCAGTGGGTAAAGGAATCAGTCTCATGATAGTACGTATAAAAACAAATCTATGCACTGTTTTGCTAATCCTAATAATGACAAGTCATATTCCTTTAGTATCAATCTTTTTTTCTCCTTTTTATAGTAATTGGCATAGTCCTGGTTCAAGTACTAGTGTCTTTTATAACAAGTGTTTAATATATATTAGTCATCATCACAGAAATATTAATCTTTAATTACTTCTACTGATATGCAGATAAGTATTTACAGTCAGTACAATTGGAAAAAAAATCAGATAGAATGATTCATTCATCCTTTTCAACTTTAGATTGATATGTTCAAAACTCCTCTTTAAAATAAAATTCTTTTGCATTTTAAACTGTCAGCACATCTTGCAATAACACCCACTATGTGAAATTTCAAAAAGGTATAAATTGGATTTTGACCCCAAAAATGTCTTTTATTAAGAAAATGGGGGAAGAAAAGAAGTAAAGTCATTATATTTTTGTAGACCTAGAAAAACTGTATTTCAGACTGTTCAATTAGACCTGAAAACCAAAAAAAGGTCAGTATTTGCATTATAGAAATCATCTTCATAGCAAAGTACATGCATAGCAGAACCACAACATGACTTGCTCCTTGCTGCAGAAATCTGCATAATTGCACAACTTTTCCAATATTTTAGATGAATTCCCCATGATTTTATCAGAAGGGACATTCATTATCCTATATTGAGTAACAAGACTCATAATTTTTTCAAGACTTTTGCAGATGCTTTGAAATATCAGAACCATATTCTGTCTAGAAAGAAAGCTAGTAAAATTGCAGTCAATATCCATTTAAAGGTACATTTTCGTCTTCTTCAGTAAAAAGGGTTTGCAGAACATCCCCTGTCTGATATTGTATTTTTGATTTTTTGATATTTCATTACAGGTTTCCTGACTTATTTTTTATTCCTTAAAAGTTAACAACAATATTTTTGATACTTATGTTTCTTAGTGCTAAATAAAAAAAACCAGTAATAATAATAATACCTTAAAGCTATTAATAAGAAGACTATTAACATAGAAAAATTGGATTTTCAGGTGATTTTGAAGATGAAATAATGACCTTCATCTCCAAAGCTATGCAATAAGAGGTCACCCATGCCCACAAGATTAAAGTTTATGAGAGTTTGCCAATTACTCCCAAAAAAAAACCCAAAAAAACACCACCAAAACAAAACCCCCAAAAACCAAATTTCTACTAAAGGAAAGATTTCACTTGTTCCTGTGTATCTTTCTTGGGAGAATGCTGGTTTCAAATTTGTAAGATTCTTAGAAAATACAATCTTAAATAAGAGAAATGTGGCAACTTTATGATTAATTTCCCTGCTGTAATACTTAACTAATGTAGAAATATTATTTAGCAATAATGATTTAACAACAATAATTTAACAATTTATCTTATCATTCACTATAACAGCTCACTTCCAAGCAAAGAATGCTTCTTACTTACATCTAAATGCATTGAGAATACTGGAGAACATCAATGATTATAAGGACTGAATAAAAACTGAGATGCCAGGCATGGACTGGGTCCACCTCATTGGAAATATTTCCTGCTGCAAGCATATTTTACAAATATGAAGATATTAGAGATACTGTGATTGACTACAACACTGAAAATCTCACATCTCCATCACCATGAAGAATGTTGGTCCTGACCCAAGTTTCCATATGTATAGAGCATCACAAATAATGATTTTGCATTCATACAATGGGACTATACAGGTGTAAACTAATCTCATGAAAACCAGCACAACCAATCCCTGTCTTGAACCTGGCAGTGAGGAAATTGAGACTTCAGTCATTCCTAAGGAACGGAGAATCTGCTGTTTAGATCACAAACGGAACTGTGGGTGGAGAGATAGCACTGAATGATTAGGGTCAATAAAATAATGAGATATTGTAATGAAAGATTAATCTGTGGCTTTTTGCTCCAAGGCATGTAGAGAATGTCTGCCTCCATTGGCACAAGGCAAATATTTTTAAGCATGACTAAATTATGAGAATCAACATTCATTACTCTAAAATTACATATCTACTAACTAAAAAGGCCATTTCATCTATTATTATTTGCACTTCCCTAATATTCAGAGATCCCATTCAGTTTACAATGTCTGTATCCAGGAACAGTGAAATGACTATTATCATGTTACCAAAGAGTCTAAGTAATAACAAAGAATGACAGGATAGAGAAAAGTATATAGAAAATTTTGGAGTATAGAGACTCAGTGATGTTGTGGCACAGTTCTAGCCTATTTCTACAGTCCCCTATAGATGAAGCCAAATCATGTAAGTGTTAATAAAACCTTCAAAGCATGATAATGATATCAGATGGTTATTAGCCCATCAAAGAACTAACTGCATATCCATTTCTCATTTCTGTGGTGTCTACAATCATGTGATAAAATGCAGATATGTCTGATTTTTTCTCTTCATGTAAACCTGCTTATTTACTCTCATGGCCCTTCATCCAGTACCACTTTGCGTGTGTTAGAGGTATAAGTAATTTAAAACAGTATGCCCTATTAGTGGAAGAATGAAACAAAGGAGTAGAACAAATATACTAATATGTCACTTAAAAAACACTCATGAGAATACATTTTTTTCTATTAAATTCATAGCACAAATAGCAGTGGCCTATATTAGTCAGTTCAAAATTTTGGATTAAAATATGTATTTCAAATTTGTAATTAAATGGTAAAGATGTAAATATGTGTTGTCTCATATTTGCATAACATGGGAAATTCATATAGCATCAAACATGAAGTTTTAATTACATTGTAGTTAAGAAATATCAAGTCTGGCTTTAAAAGCAAACCAAACAAACAACCAGACAAAATCCACTAATCTTCTTCAAATATTTGTGTGGTTAAAGAGGGTCTTACTTTTCCTGAAAACTGTGTTAATTGGAACTGGTTGCCAAATGTCAGAAAGAAAAGCAGTGAAATGCCACTCCCAGTAAAATCCCAAATTAACAAACTATTCTATTCAATCATATAATATTTTGATATTGATTAAAAATATTAATATTTTAATTTGATAAAGCATTAATCATTTTGCCACTACCATGACTGTGTCTGCCTTAAAGCTTGTTAATTTTTTTTTAAGTCATTTAATTTTGCTAATTATTATTGAACCTTGCTTCTGTTCTATGATCCAAGTAAGGAGTGATTTTTTTAAAGAATACAACATTTTACTTGCAGAAGGTATGTTGTCCTGAACTTAAAGGGAGAAAAATACAAGATTTATAGATGCTCATGCTTCAAAGGAACAANCAGTAATCACCACTGTTCTGCCTCCAGTGTCATTCCCTGATGGGAAGTGCATGGTTTTAGGGTTGCATGTATGCCCAGGCCTTTTGGGGATACCTTTTCCTGGGCATATTCTCTCTGCACTGGAGACAAGTGTCTCGCTTTCTATACAGATTCATTATCATGCACTGTCCATTCTTTTTGGTCTTTCCAGAAATAGGTTTGAGGTCTTCAGAGGTCTTTGGTTATCCATGTCCACTCCTCAGCCTCATTCCTGCACTTGTAGTGTGCTGTTCTGGGCTTATCTTGTCCTGGAAAGGTGCTGCCCTATATGTGTGTGGCCCACATCTCCAGCCACACCCTGTAATTTCTCACAATGTGTTGTTATCAACAATCCTTGGCTGTTATTACCAGCAATTCTTGGCTGGCTCCACAGCCAACCATATCAGTGTTTGAGACATATACATTAACCCCCTTATCTTCTAGGTTTAAACAAAAAGCCAGTCAAAAGCTTGGAATTCAGTGAGAATTTAGGAGGAAGAAGCAGGGAGATGATAACTCTTGCCATGTTGCTGGTTTTAGTCCTTTTGCATGTCTTAGAGAGATTTTCGTGATTAACCAGATATCAGAGATCACACTGATCTCTGAAGAAGAAGAGAGCAAGATTTATTGGAATTTATTGACTACATATGAGGCATTTTGGTATTGTGCATGTACCTCACTGTTCTTCTGCAGCATTATCCTATCTTGGTGTCACATTTCTAAAGGAAGATAATGTGTATCAAAATCCAGAAACTGCTAGGTTTCCATAAAAAGGAACTTATCAGGTGGCATTCCCTTTCCATAAGGGATGCCCTGTTCAGTTTTATTAGTGTTAGAGAGGTCCTGAAGTTCCACAGTCAAGGGGGCAGCCTCCACAATTTCTTTGTGAATACTGGAGAGGATGTTAATTATACAGCTGCTACTGTATTAATTATACAGCAGCTATTTAGGTGTTTCTGAAGGGTAGAATTTAAGAAAGGGAAGGATGAGTAGAAAGCTGTTTAGTTATAAAAGCAATATATATTTCAGAAAAAAAATCTTGTGAATGTAACGTCTGTCAAAGGGCCAAAATCCCTACTCCTAAAATCAATGTTAAAACTGTGATCACAAGCAGTATTACAAGTGTTTAGAGGTCTACTTCCCCAGCTCTGATCATTACTTCTCTCTGGAGGGACCAATGCATCTTCTAATGCACTTAAAAAGATAAAAGAGGGAATGATTTATTCTATACACAGCTGTTAAATGAGACCCTTTGATTCTAGTTTGAAGCAATCTCAGAGGAAATTGCTTTCTTTTATTTTCTTCCTTGTGTGCAACAATGTTTATAGTTTTCCCAGCTGCGGCTGAGAGGTTTCTCTATGAAACTTTCTAACCCTCTTTGAAAATAGTTAAACACTTTGCTGACGTATCTCTGTGGTTTGCCAAAGCGGTTGCAGCTCACTGATTTGTCTTCTTTTCTGTCCTGTATTTTAACATATAATTCAGAGCTCATGTGTGGCAGCTTCTTTGTGTAACCATGTTGCATCATATATAACCTTTTTTCTTTTGAAGACAATGCTGAATTTTTCTGCACACAGATATATACTCTTTCATTTTGCTTCAGAAACCTCGGCCATCTCCTTCAGGATAATACATTGTAGATCCACTTAATATATAATTTGTCACAGAACCACTCATTTCATCCTTATTTTGCTTCCTATCAGATAGAATCTATCCTTGACTCTCAGGGAGGATAATAAATATTTTCATCTTTCCCTTTTCTCCTTATCCAGCTGACTTTTCCTTATATGAGTCTCATATTTCCCAGTATATTTTCTCCAAATCTCTTACAGCTTGCTTTTTAGCTTTGTTTTGCTGTCGTTGTTGGTTTTGGTTTTGTTTTGTTTTGTTTTTTTTTCTTTTGAGTGACTGTCATTTTCAGTTATTGTCAAACATTTTAGTCTAACACTGATGGAAATTAGAATAGTCTTTCATTTGATGTACTGTATTAAAGGAAGAATGTGAGAACTGACCTTTAATCTTCACTAGAATATTTACAGGCTGTCCTCTAAACCTCTCTTTGCCATCTCAGTAGCTATTTAATTAGAATGTCATAATGTGTATTTATTTATATATATGGTTGTGTGCATGTGTATATCAATTTACACAGATTGGTGGGAGGAGAAATGGAGAAACACTAATAGATGGTGACATGTTCAATTGTGTCTTTTAAGTGTGAACTTTTCCTGAGCTGAAAAGCTGAAAGAGTCATTTAATACAGGCTAAATGTTACCCATTTCTCAGAAGCAGAAAAATCCATGTTCAGTACCATATAGTAAATTACATCTTTTTTTGCTTGGTTGGTTGAGGTTTTTTTGTTACAACTTATACAGCACTTTTTTAGAAAAAAAAATCCAGTTAGTTATGTACTATGTGAAGTATTAGTTATGTATATAGAATTATACTTACTTGTAAATATATTCTATTTAATATCAATGAAACACACTGTACACATAAATAATACTTAAAAATTAAGGCATACAACATACAACTATACAGATACATATGTGTATATGTGCATGTATGTATATCTATTTATTATATATATAATTTCTTAAGAATACTTGTTCTGTCTGTAAACCAAAACATGATTTAGGAGCAATGGACTTTGTGCCTGTGTTTGTGTTCCCATGTCTTATATTGGGTACCAGTAGTGCTGCCTCTGATTCTCCATCACTGGCTTGCCCCAGACAGCTCTCTGTCTCCTAGATCCTCAACTCTGCAGCTCCTCCCCCTGTGCCAGTTTTTTTCCTCTATTTTCCAATGTTTGTTTAGCTAAATAACTGAATGTTCATTCAGGTGTGGTCCACACTTCTGAAGGCATAGGCATTTTCTTGGCAGAGAAGAATACATCTGTGACCGCAACAAGGAACAAACATAAGCTACATGATAGACATTCTCTTCAAATTTCATGTGCATTTAGAAATAATTTTTGGAAATACTTTTAAAGATTTAAATATTTTTAATCAAGTAAAGTGAAAGTGATTTAAAAAGGCATGTTTAGTTTTATTGAAAAAGAGGCTGATAGGGCTGAACAGATATCTTGAAAATTAACCGAGTAGAAGGATTCAGCTAAAACGGCAACATTGTTCTGGGGTTTTTTCTGCATCAAGGTGATGGCTAAGTATAGAAATAGGCAAGTTCATAACTTCTTCACACCTGTATAGCAGTTACCTGTGTATGTTTTTTCACTTCTTTGCAGAAAAGGTTTCAAAAGAGAGCTCCAGCAATGACTCACATCTCAAAGGTGTTTTACAAACAAGAGATTTAATAAACTTATTTTGTTCTCTTTAATAAGTAGAAAAGAAGTTTAAGGTATGGTGTGGCCAGCAGCTGCAAGTAAGCACATGAGGATGCAATAAGATCCACTGCTTGGAAGACAAAATTAGGGGATGAAAATTCAAGTATGGACAAGAATGTTTTCCAATTTATCACTGTGATGGCTTATCTTTGAACCTGATAGAATCTCCATACCCTGAGGCTGTAAATTGAGACTAGTTGTCATTAGAAAATGCATAAGTTCAAATAAGTGTTTAAGAGGCACATTACTAACCTGGATAACATATGCATTGTACTAATCCTTAAAAATATGTGACATACAGGAAGACATATAAGGAGAGAAGCTGCTATAATTAAATTAGTTCATATATTTGTCAAGTTAATGACAAAGTATTTATATGCAAATATAGGAATGTTACTAATGCAACCTAATGGTCTGCAATCTTTCAACACACAGGCAAAATATTTATTCCTATATACACATCTCCAAAATGTGTAAGTCATTTAAAACATGAATATGTTTCTAATACACACAAAACTTGGAGAAAAGCAAGGACAAAAGTGTATTAATTATGATAAATTTCTTCCACCGCAATCCAAAGTTCTTTCAAGAGAACTATGACTGATGGGAACACATCAGTCTCCAATTCAAAACAGTTTTGAATTTATAACACAAAGTCTCTTTTGTGTCAGAAATGACAAAAATTGAAAAAGCCCAATGCAAGGTCTTCATGGAGTTAAATTGTAATGCTGCTGCAGCTGTTTCTTCCTTATTATAAATGCTTATGTTTCTACAGTGTAGCAAACTAATTTTTTGAGAAGAAAAGGAAGGAAAAAAGTTTGATCTGTCTGTTTTGTTTTTTGCTTTTTGATTTTCAGATAATCTCTTTACAAATAACAGTGTTCTTATTGTTAGGGAGCCAGAAGTTATGTGCACTTTTTGTTAAATTAGTTGGGTATGTATTTAATTTGAAACATTTGTCCTTGTTTAAATGTTGGATTATTTGTACATTTGATTTTAATGGAAAACTGTAGACTGATGGAGATAATTAAAACTGGGGAGATAGAAATCACACGAAGGACAAATATCCAAGTTTTTTAATAGTTGAAATTTTTATCTAAAGTTATTTGTTCCTTGTTTCCCAGTTAATTTTTTAACTGAATACCATTCAAGGTAAATCAATCACTTAGCACCATTTGTTGTACTGTAGGATGACCTGGCACCAGTACCTGAAGCTGACAGCCAAAATCTGCAGCTTCAAAGTGTTCCTCTGCCTCCAGAGAATCAGCTGGAACAGGGAGGAACAGCTCACAGGGCTGGGGACAGGTTCTTCTGTGGACACCAAGAGACAGCATGGGGAGCTCCATCTTGTCCATCTGCCTATGGCACTTATCCCCAGGGCCCCCAGAGACAGATCTCTCAGTTTCACCATTTGAGAGAGTTAGAGTGCCAATGGGGAAGAGTTGGTCAACTCTGACATTTGCCAGAGAACCGAGCAACTCAACACAGGAGGCCAGATGGCTCTATTCCTCACCACCATACTGAGTTTCCTATTTAATTAGAAAATTTCTATTTGAGCAATTCCGTATGGAATTCTTACAAAATTCCAGTCAAAGCTATGCAGGTGTGCATGAGCTTTGACAGGCTCAGAGCTTAAATCAAACAAGGTTGTTGTGATGAGATAAGACAAATTGGGGAAAATAAGCATTAGGAGAATGATAAAGATTACAACATTGCACAGAACTCTGTAAAATGTTATTTCTTCATACTTAAAGGCTTAAATATACATTTAACTTCTGTAATTACAAACTAAACCAAAATTCCGTTTAAAATACCTTTTAAAAATAATTTCTCTTTGTTTGAATTTAATAGGAATAGATAATCAAGGCAATTACAAATCTAGTGTGAACAGGGGCCACTTAACTAGAAACTATAATAACTTTTAATATAAAGACAAAGAGTCTTATCTGATTTAAAGATCACAATGAGATTTATATCTATGATGATAGAATTAATATTAAATTATATAGGCTCATTATTTCAGCTCATATAATGAAAACTTTTCTTTATTACAAAACTATTAAATGTAATTCCATTTAATTTGCCTGACTGGTAATGTCTTCCCACAGGATGGTCTAAACAAAGACTAGGAAATCAAATCAATTTTATGCCAGCTTATAGCTGAGAAATCCCTTTACACACAGAGTTACATTTATGGCTGAGAATGTTAGAATTCAAGCATAATACTTGCAAACTAAAAGACACACAATCCTATACAAATGCAAAAACAGCTATCAAGATATCATGACATCTCAAATTACAGAAATGTTAGGGTCACTGTAAAAGAAAGTCGGTCTGGAAAACTTATAACCTGTAGTCTGACTCAACATTCTTTAAATCTGCTTTTTAATAGTTTTCATGCCTGACCAATGTGAAGATATAAAGTCATCAAAACAACTAGCCTTTTTCTTAAATCCAAATTAAAGAGCATATTCTGAAGTTTCATCGTTTCACTTTTTTGTTTTGTTTTCATTTGCAGACCACCACATCAGGGACTAGTGCACAAAAGAAATGCAAGGTGTAGCCAATCCACATCTGTACCCACCTGTGTCTTTTGACAGCACTGGACATCTGTTCCTTTCTCAGAGGAAAACCAGGAGAGAAAAAAAAAAATGAGTGACTGCAGTTCAGGAATCAGATAAAGACATCTACCTACTCTTTTACACTCCAAAGGAAACATAAGAGCAGTAGACTTTTTAAAACTGAATTCTAAGTGTAACAAAGAATGACACAGAGTGATGGAAGTTGCATCCCATCGCTACAGCAAAAGAAAAGATTTTGCACCTTAAGCAGATATTTGATGGCATTTTTATTCATGTGGACAATGCAATTTTTCTAGAGGACAACATTTCCGTATGGAAATCTATGAGAATTTATTAGTATATGTGCAACTAATTTCATTTCAACCCATACTGATTAATGGAGTTATAAAAGATTTTCAACATGACAAGATTCAAAAGACTGGAAGAAAATTAAATTCCAATTTATTTGGGGATTTTGCATGTGAAATTAAATCAAAGTGTGTGTTCCTTTGTACAATAATTAAATGAAAATTTTTAGAATTTAAAGATTGACTCTTTAAGATATTTTAAAATAAAATAAGAACTAAGCTTCATAAGACTTTCCTTAATACATCATCAAGTACTGTTTACGTTATATTAATTCCTAATGAAAATTCCTAGCACATATATTGATAGTATTATTGAACTGAAAAAGAAAATCTTATTTCCCTTTAATTTCTGAATTCTCTTCAGAGAAAATTGTGTTTTGAAAAGTTTATTTCCCCTTCCCTTAAGAATATGCTCCTTTGAGAATGCTTGGAGCACTAGTTACTGTTGAATTTACATGCTTGAAATTTGTCCTAAAAATCCATTTTTCCTCTGAAACATTTATTTCTACCTCATACTATTATTGAGAATACTGGACAGTTCTTTCATTTAAAGTTTTGTTCAGAGAGTATCAATGGAAGTTTGTTTATAGCCTCCAGGAGTTTAGCAAATGATTTGAGAAGGGAAAAAAACAGTCCTTCTGGCACAAGAACATCACAATATTTTGCACTAGGTACAATAAATCTAGCTAATAGTCAAACAGTAAATTCTGGAGAACACACTTCTAAATGCACCTGTCCTATGGGAATGGGTACACTGTTCCATTAAGGTTTGTCTTGCCTTCTTTCTAAGGTTTTTAGGATCAATTTGTTTTGAATATTCTACATAAAAGGAAGATTGAACAATAAATTTATCAGATACACTTGCTTGCATGACTTATTTTGGAGGTTGCCTCAGTTACTTTGTTTAAATGCATGATAAAATGAACACTTGAGAGACAAAAATATGTTTACCATTATATGAAAATACAAATATGAAGCTTACTGACACTCTACAAGGAGAACTTCAAGCATTTTTCCTGTCTACTGATTTTTTCAAGTTTTTAAAATTATATGTAAATGCCTTGACCCATACTTTTTCCCTTCAGAACTTGGAAGAAGAGTATTTTCTTTTATTTCTCTAATAATTCTTTAAATTAACCCTGATGGTTTTGATTTTGTAATCAAAATTTACTCAGGAATTACTCAGGAATGTAGTTCTTAACAATGGTCTTTCCTTAAGACTGATATATTACTGTCTAAAACAATTGCTGCAGAAATTAATCTTTGTAACACTGATAACAACATCTGTCTACATTTTCCCTAAAGTTTATGAGGGAGAAAGGACAAAAATAAAATTCTATTATCTGATCTGATGTTGCATGGTTTCTGATCTTAAACATGACATTCGAATTTCTCTATGTTTCTCTTTGGCCTGCATTAGAAAGATTTTGAGAAAGATGGTTTGTTTGGTTGGGGTTTTTTTTCAGTGCTTCAAATGTTTTATAATTTGTTACATTATTTAATATATGGTTTGATGTTAGCTTTTTTAATTAGAGAAATTCTCAGTACAACACTGCACACATGATTTTTTATCCTTTTCAATATGAAAATGTGTCAGAACTTATTAGACAGTATTTATTGTATAACGAAAAGTTGGGAAAATAATGCCCATTACTTGAAATCACAAAGGAAATGTAAAATTAATCCATAACACCAAAATTGAAATTGTGAGGACATAGCTAAAAGTATTTATGAAAATTCCTTGGGGTTTCTTTCTCTTTCTTTAAATGAAAAAATACTTATTTCATAATTTTAAAAGAAAGTATAGCAAATATGGTTCATTAATTTGCATAATTGAAATCCAGGTGTTTTTCATAGTTTATGGTCTTAATACTTTTTTTCCCTGCTTTAGGCCTCTGTAAAATGATAAAGGTTGATATGACTTATTGCAATATTGAAACTAAAAGCTACAGAAGGTAATCTGAACCACATTCTAAGACAATAGAATGGTTTTCGGAATTAACAAGGAATATGGCATATTTTTAGAAATACTAATTCTACTTATTCCAACTTAGTATATTTTTAAAAAGTAATTGATATCATTCTTATTTCCTCCTAATATTTCTTGATCTAGGTCTCATAGCATAACATTTTTTGAAATTTTTTAGCTATTTCTCTAAATTTCTTTGAGATACAACAGTATTAGAACTGTAATACATAGTTACCAGAACAGAAGCAAATGCCTTGCAGAGTTTCTTTCCATAAAATTTATGTTTCTTGTATAAAATCCTTTAAGATTCTGAGACCTTTGCGACTTAAAAGGTTTCTTAACAGTGATTGGTTTTTTTTTTGGAAGACTTTTTACAGCAATGTGCTGCTACAAATTTGATTCAGCCTATTTTAGGCTATCATTGGTATTAACACTTGCTTAATAAATTTAAAAAGGATTCAAAAAACATAATTAGACAGCAACACAAAAAGCATATCCCTAAAGTAGTCTTTTGACAACACATGTACAGAGTGCTTTACATTATCTTCCTGTTCATTAATTTTATTCTCAATAATAAAAATGTAGGTCATCATAAGATATTTGCCTGAGGGTAAATTAATTCCTTTGTTGTATCTTGTGAAGAAGGTTTTGATTCAGCTTTTTCAAACTCCAGAAATGTGAATCAAACAACCATTTTCTTCAGCATCCTGTGGACTGCATTTATGTTTAACAGGTCCCTAAATCAGAGATTTGTGCTCCAGGTTGCTTATTCCAAACAGAAGTGGAGATTCCACTAAAAATTAAATCAATCGCATATACTCTAGAGACCAATAATAATAATAATAATAATAATAATAATTTTTAAAATATCATTCGGAAATCTAACTTTACATAAGAAATATTTAAAAAGGAAAGATTCTAGACTATATGCTTCTAAGAGAAAAAGAGTAATGTTAACTAACAAATTTTTAAAAATTTATTTATTTGAAGATATTATAAGGAAGATATACAATTGCAATTAATTACCATATAAGGAACATATTAAGCTATTTGAAAGTGTACAAAGAAGGGCAACAAAGATGGTGAAGGGCCTTGAGGGGAAGCCATATGAGGAGCTGTTGAGGTCTCTTGGTCTGTTCTGCTTGGAGGAGACTGAGGACAGACCTCACTGCAGTTACAGCTTCCCTATCAGGGGAAGAGCAGGGGCAGGCACTGATCTCTCCTCTGTAGTGACCACTGGCAGGACCCAAGGGAACAACCTGAAGCTGTGTCAGGGGTTTTGGTTGCATATTAAGAAAAGGTTCTTTGCCCAGAGGGTGGCTGAGCACTGGGACAAGCTCCCCAGGGGAGTAGTCACAGCACCAACCTGACAGAGTTCAAGAAGAATTTTGGAAATGCTCTCAGGCATAGGGTATGACTTCTGGAGATGGTGCTGTGCAGGGCCAGGAGCTGGACTCAGTGATCCTTGTGGGTCCCTTCTAGCTCAATATATTCTGCGATTCTGTGATTTTGTTCAATTTGGTCACCATAATACTTTTAACAATATTACAGACCACAGTTTTTGTCCATACATGGGATAAATATTGGTATAAAAATACAGAAAATTTGAGACGCTTTTGAATTTTTTTTTTAAATCAGAATCAATAGAGACTGTGCCCTCAGACGATTGCTCTCCTACTTCTCATCCACCAGCTTCATATTTATTCACACAATAAAATTGGATTTTAGAATTTACCTCTTGTAATAAATATAGATTTTTTTTTTCTGTAAAATACCTCAAACTAGTTATGACTAGGACCTGGAAAATTTTTTTCATATAACAATAACCTATAACATAATAGATCATAGAATCATAAAATCATAGAATAGTTTGCGTTGGAAGGGACCTTTAAATGTCATCTAGTCCAACAAAACTGTCATGGACAGGGACTAGATCAGGTTGCTCAGAGACTCTTCCAATCTGAACTTGAGTGTTTCCAGCAATGGGACATCCACCATCTCTCTGGGCAACCTCTTCTTGTGTTTCACCACCCTTTTAAGAAAAAATATTTCTTTATATCTAGCCTGCATCTAGCATCTTTTGGTTTAAAATAATTACAAACTTTTTTACAGGGTCAGCTAAAAAATCTGTCTCCCTTAAAGCCCCCTTTAGATACTAGAAGATATGGTCTCCTCAGAGCTTTCTCCAGGCTGAATAACCAAACATTCAGCACGTTTTCACAGAAAGGGTGCTCCAGGCCTTCCTATGAACCCACTCCAACAGGCCAGTGTTTCTTGCCAACTAAAACATACACAGGTTCTGCGCAAGCTCCAGTACCTCTTTGAGCTCTGTCCATGATACTTGACCCTACAAACATGAAGTTAATGAGAATTAATTCCAGAATCCCCGTTTTTTTCATTACCATTTGGAAACCAAAAGTGTTTCCTCCTGTATTAAGTAGTTTGAGCTGTTTTAATCTTTAATATCAGGTAGTTAAGTAAATGTTTTTCAGGAAAAACTGAAAGACAATAGTTTTGGATTAGATATTAGGAAGAAAAATTCCTTACTGGGAGGGTGGTGAGGCACAGGAACAGGTTGCCCAGAGAAGCTGTGGAGATGTTTAACACCAGGCTAAAAAATCTGTCCTATTGGAAGGTGTTCATGGAAGAGGTGGATTGGAACAGGATGATCTTTAAGGTCCTCTCCAACCCAACTATTCTGTGATTTTATCATTCCATGATTGTTTTGAGGCTGTAACAAGGACAAGGCCAATGAGTAATAAACAAATTTTTTTTGATTTCTTGCTGTCTACTCCTTAAGCCAGTTCTGTTCTTGGATGTTCAAAACAACAGTATTTTTATTTCTTTAGGAATTAAGGACTAAAATATATATGAAAACATGAACTTATATAAAACCTTTAAAAGATGCTCTGTACTTTTGGAGCAGAATAAAAATAAGAATAACAAGGTGACTCTCTTTTTACGAGAAAATATTTTTCTACCGTACATAATCATGTGAAAAGGTTTTCAGAACAGTACTTCTCTATAATAATTGCATTCTATAAAAGTGAGACCAGTACATTATTTTTCATGATAAATTAAATTCTCCTTTCTGAAGGCAAAGGTTCAATGCCTGCCTTAGGAAAAGTAATGGGAAACACAAAAAATTCTTAAGCCATCATTCTGAATGATTTTCTGAAAGAAAAATTATTTCTTCTAGAAAACTCCTGATTGCTGTTCTAGTTTTTTTTATTACTTCCTTTAAAATGATCAAACTGGCAGGAAATCTTCATTTTAAAGCCTGTTCTACAGTTTCAGAAAATGCTAAGAAAAGTTTCTTACTAGCCAAAGTGAATTTGTTTTATCCTTTTTGTCAATTTCCTTTTTTTTTTGCCTCTGTTGCTGCTACTGTTACCCTAAACTGTTCTTTAATTTTGTACTTACAGAATCACTTAACAATATCAGCTGAGCAAAGGATCTTGGATTTATCTTCACAGATGGATAAGTCAGTGTTGGTCTGGCATGGCTATATGCCAAGATGGTGGGGAAGAGTCTGTATTGATTACACATCACAGAGGCTTTCTTTCAGCAGAAAAAGGAGAAGAGTTCATCTTCATTAAACTTAGGCAAGGTTTTAATACAAACAAAATATCAACTTTCATTTGACCATGACAGGCAGAAAGCAGTGGAATAAATATGTATAGCCCAGAGAAACGAGGCTTACAAGTGACACAATGTATGGTAATTATCAGTACCACTGCAATGGCTATGCCTATTTTGAGAGAACAGTTAGATGAGAGGAGAAGTGACTGCATGATCTCTGTGTAAAGGAAATAGATATATATAATATAATTCAAATACTTTTTCAAAGAAGCATATACTTTAATTTTAATTATGTTGTTTTCAGAAAAATTTTAAAGTATCAGCAGAACTAAACAAAATTCTAAATATATACAAGGGTATGTTCAATGACACCATTATTTATGAACTATTGGTCAGCTTTATGATGCCTATATGGAGCTTATTTTTATAACAGTTTTAAGGTCAGACTCAGCACTGTTTAAATGCAATCCTGTGCCCAGGCTACTTCAACAAATTTAGTTGTCTGGCAAGCTCAAACAATTTGTTGAATTAGACATTCACTTTTAAGGCACCTGAGTGGAAGACTCCAAACGATATATTTCTTGACATTGTGAGATTGCACTTGAAATCATGGAGCAGTGTGAGACTGCATCCCTGCTATCATCCTTCAAAGCATTCCACTCCAAGAATGCTTTAGGAGAAAATAGGAAAACAGCTTTCTGTGCCACATAAATAGACCAGAGTCGAAAAAGTTTGGTAGCTATGGCAGGATTGATAATTACAGATTTTTTAAAAACAACTGGGGACTCAAAAAATGCTGTATTTGACATGCATTTTGGCTACAAATCCTAGTGAACTCAGTGAGCAACAGAAAAAATACATTAATTGCTTAGGAAGTTCAAAGCAAGGACAACCTGAACTACAAAACCCATGAGAAATGTCAGCTTGCAAATTCTTGAGGCCAGAAGACTTTAACAGGACATAAATAACTGTATTTTTTTCTTCTTTCCAAAAACATGACTGCACAGTGTGTCTTTGACAGAGATCAGACTGCAACCAATGTTAGCACTTGCAAATACAGATATTTGCATCATAGTAAAACATTCAAAATCTATACAGAAATTTGAAGCATATATGAATAATTTGCAGACCTAAGAGCTGTTATTTTCAGCAGCAGCAGATTTAGCCCCAAATAAAACAAGTTTTAACTTGTCAAGTTAGTGGAACATGAATTCACACTTTGTCACTATTATCTGGTGTGTGTTTTTAGACTCTTCACAGTGGATCACACCAGTGTTTTAGATAGTCACAATGACTTGAACTTAAACATTTAGGGTTGCAAACATAAAAATGTATGTCCTTTTTGTAAAAAAATAGAAAAATTAAGTTGTTCTTGGAACTTTAAATGGAATCTGAATACATTAATAGCTTGCTGCTGCCTTGCTATGTTACATGTCAGCTGGTCATCTGAATTTGGTTGCTCTAGAGAGTTAAAATGGAACAAAGTTACTATTACATTGCATATTGTGAAATTGTTCTTTAAGTAGATGACCCACAATGTTTCCCAGTAGGATACAAAAGACATAGAGCTTGGTATTCCCATATCTTCATGAACAAGAAAGTTGCAAGTAAGAATAACTGATAGATCAATTGCTTTTGTGCAGAAGCTGGAGAGACTCAAAAAAGCAGGTGAGTTCAAGGTAAAACACAAAAACAGATATGAATACATCACAGAGATAAGTATTGACAGAAGAAACTAATAGGGTGGAGATGGGATACAAGGAAATAGAAAAAAAAAAACCAGAAAACTGTGACAATGGTTAAAAGAATCATTTTGTAGTAATACATTATAGCATATAGCACATTGGTCATACACACTTCCCTTTTCAGAAGTAACAGATACTGAGATTAAAAAAGTGTTGTATTATAAAAACTACCAAAAAAGCTACTAAAAGGTAAGAAGAGACGAGAAAAGAAAGAAAAAAATTTAAAATGTGACCACAGATATAATGACCTGACCATGACACACACCTTTAGTATAAAGAGTTCAGATGGAGGAGGTGTTTTTGTATAGTCTATCCCATACTGAGCTGAATTGTGCCTCATTCCTGACCTGGAACACTGAACTACAGAAGAGAAGAAATAAAATGAAATGGAATGGAATGGAATGGAATGGAATGGAATGGAATGGAATGGAATGGAATGGAATGGAATGGAATGGAATGGAATGGAATGGAATGGAATGGAATGGAATGGAATGGAATGGAATGGAATGGAATGGAATGGAATGGAATGGAATGGAATGGAATGGAATGGAATGGAATGGAATGGAATGGAATGGAATGGAATGGAATGGAATGGAATGGAATGGAATGGAATGGAATGGAATGGAATGGAATGGAATGGAATGGAATGGAATGGAATGGAATGGAATGGAATGGAATGGAATGGAATGGAATGGAATGGAATGGAATGGAATGGAATGGAATGGAATGGAATGGAATGGAATGGAATGGAATGGAATGGAATGGAATGGAATGGAATGGAATGGAATGGAATGGAATGGAATGGAATGGAATGGAATGGAATGGAATGGAATGGAATGGAATGGAATGGAATGGAATGGAATGGAATGGAATGGAATGGAATGGAATGGAATGGAATGGAATGGAATGGAATGGAATGGAATGGAATGGAATGGAATGGAATGGAATGGAATGGAATGGAATGGAATGGAATGGAATGGAATGGAGCAGAACAGAACAGAACAGAACAGAACAGAATAGAATAGAATAGAATAGAATAGAATAGAATAGAATAGAATAGAATAGAATAGAATAGAATAGAATAGAATAGAATAGAATAGAATAGAATAGAATAGAATAGAATAGTCAAGTCCCACTGCCTAACCTACTCAGGGCTGATCAGAAATTAAAACGCTTTATGAAAGGCATTATCAAAATGCCTCCTTTTGAGGCAGTGACAAACATGGGACACTAAGCTGCTCTCTATGAAACCTGTGCCAGTGTTTGACCACTCTTTTGTAGTCCTTTGAGAGAGTCAACAGCACCTCCCAGTTGAATATCATCAACAAATTTATTAATTGTGCATTCAATTAACACATAGAAACAAAGTATAAACCTGCTGAACAGACTGGTCCTAGAACTGAATCCTGAATAGTTACTGGGGGCATCACTATAATTGAACCACAGAAATTATAAATCGAAAATGTAGTAAACAAAGATGATTTTTTTAGAGGAAGTACAGTCTATTATGCTATCAAAAGAGTTTAAAGAGGTGAAAAAAGAGCAACGAAACTCGAGAGAGCAAGCTTCAGCACAAAGAGTCAGAAAACTTACTCTTGTGGCAGTTTGTTTCAGCTTCCACTCACTCCATTGACCCTCACCATAGTAGGGAAAAATGTGAAGAGTCCATGGACAAAGGGGAATATGCCATATGTAGTACAAGAGGAGCTTAGAAAAGCATTTGATACAGGGCCTGAGGAAATCTGTCTTCAAAGAACAACTTGAAGTCATCTGGATGTGAACCAGTCTTCTATGAACTGAAAATTGCCTGAAGGGCAAGGCAGAACAGTAAAAGAAAAACATAAGTGTCTGTGCTGCCTGGTCTATGAAAGTAGTACATTATCTGAAGTCTCTTATGCTATTAAATTGGGATTGACAACTGCAGAAAGAGAAATAACACCAATGAAAGGAGAAGTAGAGGTCAAATTGTCTAACATTGAAGAAAACCACACAGAATGTATTCCAAAGTGTATCAACTCTAATTTCAGCAATTAACAGTGATCACTGTACTTAAGTTAATGGAGATGTGTTTACAGCAGGATTAAAAACATTAATTTAACATCATGTCATGGACAAGTGAAGTTTTCTTATCGTGTTCTACGTGTAAATAACCAAGGCAAAAAATCTGGTTATCACATTTCTCATCCAAACTAAGTATTTATTAAGTACATTCACTAAAGAAAGATGCACAGGATATGAAAAAATTGCATGCAAAACAATTAATCTCCTCTATATTTAAGAGTAGAGTATTGGGGCACATGGGTAATAAAAAGCAAACAACAGCGGAAATGGCAGAGAGTCACCACCTCATATAGTGCCTTCTGTTAAAGTACACAAATTTTAACTAAAAACAGGTGTTGAAAGAAAATTAAAAAAGAGAATGTATGTTCTGCCTCCCTAAAAACAATACATCAGAGTAAAGTATGCCCAGTCTGTCCTGTGAGATATAGTCCCTAATCAGTGGAAGCCACGCAGATCTTTGCAATAAACTGTTAGGAATCAGTGTCAATCCTGGTATATGCATAATGAAGCTACTTTATTTTATTACCTTACCTTTGGGCCTAACTGATTCACAGAATTGTCCCAGATTAAAGCTGTGATTTTACATTGATTTAGCTAAAACAAATTAAAATTAACAACATTATATTTTAATGTTTTGTGTAGGATTTACTTCTTTGAAAAGTTTTCAGGCATTTTTCAGGCACAAGCACAAGTGAAACAAATGCAGAAGCCTAAGCTGATTTAAACTATGAGAAAACCCATTTGTTTCTTTCATTGCTTCTGCTACCTATTCTAGTGTTGTTCAATCTTTTTCAACTAGACAATTTCAGTGTGCATTTCACAGGTGTTTTCAAGCCAACAAAATTGTGCCTGTATTGTAAGAAATAATTTTAGTACTTAAAACTCATCTCCACTAAGGTCAGTGTTTGTCAAATGCTATTCAAAAAAAAAAAAATTTAATGATGGCTTCATTAGTCCTTCTTGATCATATCAGATGATACTCTCAGGCTTTCTGGTGATATTTGCACCCTGAGAGTTGATGATAGAGTTCGAAGGAGAGCTGGAGGCCATGCAGTTGTTTTGCAGAGTTATTTATTATTTTCGTATCTTATAAGTTCTCTCAGTCCAGTGTGATGTTCCCAGGAAGCCAGAAAAGCAGAATCTGACCCTCCTACCTGAGGGTCACCTTCATAATCTAAATTACATTAACAATGTTTTTCTCTAAGTACCAATAACTATGACCCATATTAGACAGTGAAATCTTATCAAAACCCAATCAAGAAAAGGCCACCACCACTGCAAAGATGGAGGGGAAGAAGGAGCAGGAAAAAGACAAAAACCACACCCTGATTCCTCCATCTTTGCCCCATTCTATCTATATAGTAAAATCTAAAAATTCTATTTTTTCACCCTGTGAGCTAACAAAAATCAAACTAATCAAACCCATGTGGACTTCTTTTCCTCTTTCAAGTGTGGCAGTGATTTCCAGGGAGTTAAATCAAATTAATAGGTATTTTTGGCTCTTTTGGCTCTGTCACAAGACCCTTGGTGTCTTGAACACCCAGGGACCCCCAAAGGGGTAACCTGGTTTCCCACAGATACCATTCTCATTCCCTTTATTTAACATACTGAACACATAACTTAAGATCAGCATTTTAAACATTTAGATATGAAATTTATATTGGAACCTTGTTTGTGGTTTGGAAGAAAGTGATTTGTTTTCACATATTAATCTAAATGCATTTATCCTCCAATAATTTTTTGTTTATTTCAGCAAAATTCTTTACTCTAACTCTGGTTAGCTATTTACCAAGTGCACCCTACACTGAAATAAAAAGTGCAATTTCATCTTATCTCAAAGCTGATATTATGATCTTTTCCCAGGGAGTTAAATTAGTGGAAAACCTGCTCTCCTGAGAAGCAGGCTCAGATGACTGGCAATCTGCAGAAGACGACATGGGAACTGAAACCAGTACAGCAAACCCTACAAAGAACACTGACTTACAGAAATTTGAGGATATTTAGCCAGTGTTTTAATATTTTCTTGTATTTTTACATGCTAATAATTCAATTTGGTTAAATTCAGGGCTCAGATGTTTTTCAATGTTTTACTACGGTCATGCCAGATGATTCTTGAGTCCTAGAGTCCTTGAGTGTGACTTGAGTCCCAGAGTTTTGTGTGGGTACTGTTGTTAAAACCCTCATTTACTTGCCATAAGCTCATATTCCAAAGTGGCCAGGAATGGATTTGGTGACACCAAAAGTGAATTAATATCTGACCGTGTTCTTACACCTAAACATCCTTGCTCTAAAACACATGCATCTTCTTTTTAACATGCTATGGTGGATTAATTTTGATATGAAGATATGAACCACAGAGTCACTCACTACCCTCCTCCAGTAGAACAGAGGAAGAAAGGAGAATAAAAGCAAGAAAAACTGGAGTCAAAATAAAATAAAAAAATCATACAAATAACATTTTAATAAGTGAATAGTAAGTAGAAGAAGGATTAAAAGCTGAACAAGTGATAGAAAAATCTCTTTTGGTCTGACCAATATCCACTGAGTTTCCAAATAAAAAGTAGGTAAGCATCCCTTTTTTTCTTCTCAGTGCTACTCATTATATTATATATTCTGAAATATCTCTTTAGTTATTTTGGGTAGTCTGCCCAGTTGTATCTCCTCCCTGCACACCCTCTCCCCTCCCAATCTATTCACTCCAGGGGTAGAGATACCAAGGAGGCCTTGATGCTGTGTAAACCCTACTTTGATCATAAATCGAAAACACCTCATCATACAAGCTGCTATGAAGGAAATTAACTCTATTCCAACTAGGTCCAGTACAAAAACCTAAATGAACCCTACATTTTCAAATAGGCAATATTGCTTTGTTTGCTCAAGGAAATAAAAGCACTATAAATCTAAAATAATACAATATAAAAATAAAATTCACTTCCTGTACAATTTATAAATCTTCTCTACAGACTATTTACATAAAGTTAACTTTTCTCTTTGTAGTAAAGGCCTTTCTTGAAGGATATGATCAGCTCATATTGCCAGTTGACAGTAACACAGTAGAGGTAAATATTTTTTTATCTATAAACTATATATAGGAATGGACAGTCATTTCACTGCTCAGGGTTTTTCATGCAACGTCTTCTGGTGCTTCCCCTTTCTGTAACAATATACCTTTTGCATATTTTCTTAAGCAGGCATTTCAAAGTAGTGTTCTTTGTATTAAACTGGTTATGAATCTTCAGGACGCATCCTTTTCAAACATTGCAAGTCGACCAACAATTAAAATTCAGTCTTCTCTTATACACCACATTTATAACTAAGTGATATTTTACAATCTTTCTTTTAAGTCCATAAGCAGGTTTCACGTTTATGCCTAGGTTTAAAAAAACAGTGCAAAGACTGCCTATAATATTTGACTGGATGAGCTTGCTACTCCCAGACATAAAACTGCAGTGCGCACTGAGTGCACTAATGACTAAGCAGCTTTATAATAATCTTTCCTTTCAACAGCTCATCTTCACGAGGTTTTATTTTAATTGCTTCATTAAAATATTTCAAAGTCCATCTGAGAATCTCATCTGTTCACCCTTAAAACTTCTTTCAGAGAAAACTGATTCACTTCCCTCCTGATTCCCTGTCATGAGAGAGAATTATGTAAATGCGATGAAAAAATAATTGATTGCAAACTAGTGGGAATTTTTGGAGAACACAGGCTGAGATATCTGAGGGACATGAAATAATAGTGACTGCAGGGATAAACAGAGACAAGGAATAAAGAATAGGTTCAATTTCCATTAGTGGGTTAATCTCAGCAGGTACTTTTTATTTATACAACCTCTGTGTTTGGCAAGGAGAGACAAAATTCAGGGAACTTTAATCAGGAGTGGAAAAAAAAGTCATTTTCTGCTTGATTGAAAAAAAATGCAGTATTTAATTATCCAAATTTATTTACACTTTGGAAAATGATCTTCCAATCATTAACTGTGGTAAATACTGAAATTATTTATAGTTTATTCAAATAGACCTGATTTATCTGATTTAATAAAATAAGAAACAAATAAAAGGTAGTCCTAATGCACTGGGAAAGGTTTGTTTCCAAAAGGAAAGACTTTTGTTTTTACAACGCATATAGAATCAACTATTACTATTTATACGAGAGAATAGTAATTGATATGAGTTTGTGATGATTTTGAGACAGTAGCTGGTACCCAGGCATCTCAAAATTAATGTTCTGAAATTCCAAACACTCACTTGAAACTAGATTTTGATCAAAAGAAAGAGCAGTTTGCATGGTAGAACTTTAAATATAGTAGCAAAGAATTTTAGTCAGAAGAAAAATTTAATTTTTGTTTGCAAATCAAATTATGTAATATAGATTTTGTATACCAGATGCATGTTAAAATACGTGGGATTATTTGAGAGATTGCAAAAAACCCATATCTGGTTAGGAAATAATAATTGTTTTTCTGGTTTTCTTTTCTGTCCTATTAACAGAAGTAAGGCTTAAAGCAGTAAATCATCGTGCCTTATTGTTTAATTAATTTAGACTTATCAAATGTGCACATTAAGTTTATATAGACAATATGTTTATGTAGATTTTGTTTCCTCATCCCATCTACTTTTTTTTTAGTTTTATTCCCATTTACTCCACAATAACCAAAAATGTCAGTGTTACTCACAAAAGGATTTTTTTATTTTAATTGGAGAGAAACTTTTGCAAAAATTTGAGATTTACGGTGTTCTCTGAGAATAGTTTGGCATGTATTTTATTTAATCTGGTTACTAGAGAAGTTCTAGGCAGAAGTTCCCCACTGAGAAATTTCTACCTAAAGGAATTTGCTATAGAAGTAGTTTAACTGATCCACATACTAGGACTAGTTTTTTGGGGTTTTTTAACAAATGTAAATCTGAGACCTACTGTTCAGTTTTGATTGCTGTAGCCTCTGGGCCAGCTTTAAGGGATTATTCATTAATTGGTTTGCTATCTAGTCACTTAACTCATGTATATAGTTTCACATGAACACTGTCATTTGTAGTTCTGTTATAGTCCTGTCCTCTGTTAAGGTCTCTTAACTGAGCCCTTGCTCAGTTTTCTGTTCTGAGACAACTATGGGAGGCATTTTTTTTTCCAAAATTAAACTAATTCAGATTGTCCCATTGTGAGGTCATAAGTTTCTTTACACTTAATGCAGATCTAGATAAAGAAAACAAAATCAAAACAAAAACCAAAGCAAACAAACCAAACCCAAATCAAACCAAAACAAACAAACACTCCAAACCCCAAAGAATCAAAAAACAAACGAAACAAAACAACAACAAAAAACAAACAAAAGAACACTACCCTGACCAAGCAATCAAATCTTTCATTCTAAGGTTCCATTTAGTTATTTTTCTTTAATAACTAAATATCTGAAGGCATAATAACTATTGCCAAGGCAACTGATGTATCCAATTATGTTGTTTATTCTGCTTGTTTTTTCACCAGCCCTACAGGATTTGTAGGACATGTGACCACAGATAGGTTGTTTATAGCCTGATAATTAAATGCATTTTTGGGAAACTAAGCTGTGTTTCTCTCTTCTTATACTTGAGGTCACATCTGATCTTTCACTGACAGGGAGATATCTCAACTGACAGACCTGTTACATGCATGGGGACAGGAATATTGTTTTCACCTGACCATTTCAGCAGTTACTACATGTGATGAATGTGGTGTCCTGCATGTGCCCATCCCTGTACAAGACCCTAAGCAACAAGTCCCCTCACTTTGTGAGTTGTAGTGGCCACAGGAATGGGAATGGTTCCAAGGAACTTTATGAACCTGATCTGGATAGAGATGCAAGACCAGAACATCAGATTCTTCAAAGGCTACACGATGAAAATTTGGGTCTTGGTTGTCTAAATGATACGTTTCAGAATTTATGTCAGTTAGTGTGGCATATAAGTCATGTAAGAGACATCCAATTTTCACTTCATGTGTCTTAGAATGGAAAAGACATCTCCACTACTCAGTTTATGTTACACTGCTAAATTTTAACATTAAGTAGGAGATATACAATTGAATCAGAGCAGATAGGCACGTTTTTAATTTATATCTTTGTGAGTATTTTAACTGTCATTCTAACATTATTAGTAAATTTGCCCTAGAATACACATTTCTCAGTGTTTTTCTCCTCAAAACATTAGATATTTGCCAATAAATATCCTTCGTTATCTAAAATTAGGAGCTCTAATTATGACATCTACATCTTTGATGAGAAAAATACTTTTAACTGAGCATTAATTGTGATTAATTTACTCATTGATGCTGCCATCACTTATAATCAATGCACCTGTTAAAATGGAAATAAACATTCAAATATAGCTTTTTATTCATTTGCTTTATTTAAGTGAAAAAAAATTCTAATCAGTAATCATATTTCTTATTTATAAGATTCCTAATGAGAATAATGTGACTTTTTTCAGTACAAAGATTGTCACAAAACCACCAAGAGATATAAATTTACAAGTGCAGAAAAACAGACTAAATACATCAAACATCAGTTGTAGATAGACTACCATCATCTTTTGTTTATGTATGGAAGTAGCAATGTCTTTCAAAAACACCCAAACATTGATTTTAAATGGATTTATATGGATGGATTATGGATTTTCCTTGTTCTTTCATGCAGTAACATTTCGCAACATTTATAATCTTATTGCTGGTGTAAAAATACCAAATAGCTCGGGTACTCACATGTTCAAACATGTGCAACAAGCCTAGTTGGTTGTGAGAAATTAAATATATGTGCTAAATATATCTACACATTTTTTCCTAAACACCTTCACAAAAACTAACCTGGGGTTCACATGGATTCTGGGGATGACCAAGTCTTCATTCAGTCATGATTCTGCTGGCCAATTAGGCAGGGTTTTGCAATCCTAAAATCTTAAATTATTCAAAAAAATCACTGATCTGCAAAGGTGTAGAGAATGTGGACCTGAGGTTTCTTTGGAATGAGGTTTGAGCTATCCCAAACTAGGCCTCAAGTTTTGGGCCTGTGTTAGAAGTTAAGAACCCCATGGCACAGTTAAAAATTAGATTAAGGTGGGTGCATTTTTTAGATAGGATAGTTAGGGTGAGATCACAGTAGCTACCTTAAAATTAGATTGTTTTGCATTCTTTTAACTCTTTGTACCAATTAGTGTCCACCTGTAACTGTAAACTATCTCAACTGTATTTAACCAGACATCTTGAGGAATAAAGGGGAGAATGCATGATGTAATCACATTGATTAGAAGTCTGTGTTGCCCTGTCCCAGCTTCCAGGTGTAATTAGTGTCCCTGTCTTTGCAAAGGTGCAGATTTTTTCTTAGTGCTTTTAAGTAGCTCTGATTTGGGGACAGGAGGAAGTCCTTAAAGGGTTTTTGCTTATCCCTGTTCACTGCTAGGAGAGAAGACAAAAACACATAAACAAATGACTGATTATCCTTCTTCTTGTTTATAGCATTACAACCAGAAGCCAAAGCAGTATTTGGAGTGGATAAGTAGGGGGAGTTAGTGCCATTTAAAACCAGTAGCTGGGAATTTAGATTACTTTTCTCTCCATGCCTCAGAGCAGGACAGGAGCAGGGTTACAGATTCCTTCTCCCAAAGTGATAAGGAGTGGTCAGGAGTCTCAATATGGAGAACTGAACCTGTGGCACTGTCTGGTCCTCAAACAACAACAATAAAAATCAAATAAAGTATTGATGGTTTTGGTTGGTTGATTTGTGAGTTTTGGTTTTTTCATTTGAACAAAATCCCTGTTCTTTGCTATAATTTTTACCTTCATAATATTAATTATTTTCAAATTTTAAGATGACATCTTAGAACTCATAAAAACAAGGACAGCATCCAAATGGATCCTATGAAGTTTTGCAGATTAAGAACATGTTCATTGTACAAATAGAAGAGAATTATGACAATGACAAAAAGTAAAAAGCCTTTCAAATTAGCAGCTTCACTCTGTTAACATAACTGAACTACTGAGCAAATAATAGAGTCCTTTTACTATCATTATCTGAATGACTCATTAAAATTTGAATGATTCAGCAGCTACAAATCCTGAATGATTCACTAAGTTTAAAATGGTCAACATTCACAACAAATCTACTTTGTGCAGGACACCTACTGGAGTTTATAAATTGATCGTGTAAAAGCTAATGATCCCTTACATCTCCCACCCTTCTTCGTATCTTCCACAAAATTCACTTAGTGAATAGTGTTAGAAAGTCTGAAGCAAAGACACAGCTCTCCTGAGCTTGGCTAGACATGCTTTGAAGTGCATCATAATTAAATTAACAGTCAATATTTAAACTTAGTTTTACACATTTTCTTGCAGAGATCTTAAAGATATTTAATATTCAAATGCAACCAGCACAGAGGTTCTGGACAGAATTTGTGGCCCTTCCATACTCTGTTGTTGAACACAACTAGTCATACCAGGGCAGCACATAGAGACTCCAGCCATCAAAATCTGAAACTTGGCAATCTCTGAATTCAGAATCAAATTAAGAAAGCAGAATTTTATATGACTTTATCAGGTCTATTCTTTAAACATCTACTAACAGTCACAACTTTCAAACAAATGTGGATAGATATAAAATAAATTAAATTGAATTAATAATTCCTTTAATAAAAACAATTTTAATAGTTTTTTGCTTCTTTATGTAATACAGAAAATAAAATGGTAGTGGTAAAAGATAAAATGCATACTGACCTGAAGTTAGCAGAGACAATGGCAGGGAATAAACTAACAATCTGTGTGTGTCATACACACGAGTATTCTCTCAATCATCACAATGCACAGAATTAAGTTTTGGCCATTAACTTCTCTGACCAAGCTGGGAGAAAGTATAGCTTTTCTTTTTTGGAACCCAAACGCTTTTTGATATTTTTTTTAATTATAGGAAGCTGAGAATTATCCATTAGTACAAATTGAAACCTACATGCCTACAACCACAAAAGAGAAATTGATTGGAAAAATTTTCTATTTTTCACCTTTCATTTCACCTGAGCTCTCTGATTCTACAGTAACAGAGTTCCTCACAATCACCTTGAAAGTAAATTGTCATATTTTCTGCTCTTTGAAATTTGGCCTCAAATGTACAACATCAATGATTTTACCAGAATAAAAGTTTTCAGAATTTATATTTGTAGTCACAACTTGAGTCTTTGTTGAAGGTCATCAGGAAAATTAACATAATGAATACTTAACAAACTACAGCAACTCTTTGACGTATTTTAGAGACAATCATCATTAACAGAAGTCGAGACCAATTCATGTCAGCTATTCACAATGAGTCCCTGGCCAGAAGATTTCCGTGCAAATAATACTTGTCTGCCCACAAGAAACAAAAAAAGGAACTTATTCATTTGCTAAAATACAGCAGCATGTGGAGGAAGGAACTGAAACATGCAAAAAAAGCTGGATAAGATTCTGGGATATATGCACTGTTTTATTATCAGACAAAAAAGTACTAATGTACAAAATCCACTGAAATGTTCAGTGTGTTAAAAAATACACCATCTTTCTTCTAGTGATTATGAAGTTTTATAAGAATGAAGCTCCTGAAATATTGAAAATGTGAAAGGTAAATTCCACTTTCCTTAGCACATCTCATTTCTAGCATTCTCACTTACATGATTATTGTCAGTTTCCTACTGTTTAAAGCCAGGACAGTGAAAAAGATCATTTGAGAGGAGCTTCAAAGAGGTATATAAATTTTATCTTCAGAAAAATATTTTAGAAGCACTGATAGCATTCTCTCTATTTCTCTCTATACAGAATAAAACACCCAAGAGTAACAGTGTATTTTACTGGTTTTCCAGTTCAAATGCTGAAAATTCTTGTAAGCCACAGTGACAAAATTTCTGGTGTGAAGGATGCCAAGAAAAGACGAAAAATACTGAAAAGACACTGTAGAAAATTATAGTACAAGCAACAAATACAAAAGTTATTCCGGTATTATTTACCAGCATCCATCTGTATAAAAGCCCTTGAATTTCAAGAACAGGTATTGAAGAACAGCAGGGATGCAATTCTCCATCCTGCTCCTCTGGAGAAGGCTTCTTGGTATTTAGTTTCTCATTTAAAGGAAACAAATTAGAAGCTTGTCCAATTTCCAGACAGCATTAAAACAGCTGGTCATGAGGATATCACCAGTTGTGGAAATGCTCATAGGCATCAATCTTTCCTCCTATAGTCAAGGAGTAACAAATTAACTTTTGAATTGATTTTGAAGGCCCCTAAAGAAGAAAAAACTAGAAAAAACTCTCGTAAAACTGGGTTAAAATAGTTTCACCTAGTGCTCTTATGTGCAGGTGGTTCCTCTCTTGTAGGGCTAGCTCTGCCCAAGGCGACCCTGCCACAATCTGTGGGCGGAGGACACACACAGACCCTGGTGGGTGNTAACACTTACGTCATGTGAACTTCAAACTCCAGACCTCAGCATGTGCACAGAAACACACACACATTGGGCAGCAAGACTTTCATAAAGCCACACAAAAGCATGAGTGCATATATACAGACACACACACACACAAGACTCTTTTTCATCTTTCTAAATAAAAATTGTCAATTTTACTCTGCTAAGCTATTGAAGTAGTGGTGTAATTTGAATAAACTTCTTCACATAGGTAGTTAAACAAACAAACTTTGTTTCCTTTTCAAATGTGAAATGGAAATGTAAAGTCTCCATTTTATTTTAACAGTAAAAATAATCATAATGTCTCTTCTTCCAGTATTTTTTCCCAAGGCATAGCAAGTGAAAGTTCCATTGATTTTTTTTGTTTCACAGATGTGGGAATCTAGGAGTTTTTCAAAATTTAGTTTCAAATTTTTTCTTTAGAAAACTCATTAACTGATACTTTGTCACAGATTTTAAACATCCATCTGTGTTCTGATGTCCATTAAAGCTGATAATGGCAAAATGTTGTTGCCAGATCTGGCAGAGGTATTAGAGTACTAAAACCCCCAAAAATCTTGCATTTTTCAGTGTCTTTTGTTCATCTAATAAAACATGTGAAAGAAAGAGAGAGAAAAAGTGTGCAGCCTTTTAAGGCTAGGGCAAATCAATTACTGCCTCTCACTGCAGAGAATCACTGTAGAACAAAGTTCAAAGAAACGCTATAAAATGTAGAGCCAGGAAGAACTTTTCAGAACAATTTTCAATGCAAGGCTTTTTTCCTCTTCCAACAGACAAAAAAACACACTTTCAGGAATAAATTAAGACAGCAAGAAGCCAGAATGAATGATCAGACACACTATGTACTCATTGCAAGATAACATGAGGTAGCATGTAAAAATCCTTTGGAAAATTTGCACTAAAAACCCAGTCAAAAATAATTTGAAATTAAATATTTTATTTTGAAATGATTTTTAATAGAAATTGTCCTTTTATCTACATTACCCTGCAGAAAAAAAGCCTTCAATTTTGACATACTGTCCTTTCTTCAGAAAAATTTTTCATCCAATCCTTTTTCTTATATAGTAATATAAGATACATTCTAAATTATTGAGTCAAAGCTAGACACCACAAAGCTCAGTTTACACATGAAAACTACACTCAAACTAAAAGGGCAGATTTTTTTTCATTGTAGGGATGAATATATTAATAGGAACAATGGAGTAAGTGGAGTACTAACATTGCCATGCTCTCTTGAGGTGCTGAAAATGCCAGATGCAATCCATATGAACAGACAACATTTCATGTTTTAAGAAAGTCAACAGGTCTTCATGAGATTACAAGGAAGAGTAGGGTGACATGAAATTTTACTTTTAAAAGCATAGTATTCTTGCATTGTATCTGTACTTGAATAGCTGAAGTGTTGAAGTAAGACAAAAAAGAATGTAGGTTATTTTCCTGAAAAATTCAAGGGGGAAGTTGAAACAGGATATTGATCAGAAATTAAATCAGAAGGGTTTTTTTTTTTTTTTCAAAAATACATGTGCTGCTAAAGTAAGATCTCTTCTTCCCCAGTTAGAGTTGAACAGAGTTGAGAAGAGCATAAAAAATTTTGTACAATACTTAACCAGTTTTTGTTGCCTTAGAGCAGAAAGTTCTACTCAAACACAAGACTTTCAAAACCTTTTATTTTACTATATTACTGTAAACCCACTCATTGGATAACACTGCCCAATTTTATCCCCTTATACTATGAATCCCACCAAATCTCATAACAGCATCATGCCACTAACATGGCATTATGTTTTGTGAATGTATATCAGACAAAAGATCTGACTCTTTGCCCAGGGTCTTAGTGCTCTTTTTGAACTTTTAGTGCTCCTGCAAATATATAACTATGCTTTTTTCCTACCTTAAAACAGCAATCACTTGCTGTTTAAAGAAACAAATTCCATATTAAATTGTCTTGAAAGGTAATTTTTCAGTCTGTTACTCTCAGTCCTCTTTTTCTGTTAAGGAGTTTATAAGTGGGTTTGGTTTTTTTCATGGTACCAGTTCTACTGGTACTAGCTACGAGCTACTGTTTTAAACATTAGAGTTTTTAATACTTTTGTTAGGCTGTCTTAGTTAGATAACTATGAGAGATATTAAAACTCAATTTTCAGAGTTCCAGTACTTGTTTTGGGGAAAAAAAAAAGGGACGAAAATTCTTGGTTAAAGGTACTTTTTTTTTTTTTCCAGCTGATTTACCATTTGCTTTTTTGTTTTGGTTTCTTTTTAACAGTAGCTTAAAGTTATTAATTTTTCTTGGCTTAGGAAGGCTGAGTTTACCTGGTGAATTTTGAATTCTTTGTGTTGGTCTTGTGATACTTTTAATTTTAAGTTTTTCTGTTTTATGTCTGGTTAAAATCTCACCAAAGCAAATGGAGACATGGGGCAAGGACTGAATACATTGATGACTCAAATTTTGGTAATCCACTCCAAATTCTGATCCTTCACAGAACTCTGCAGTTGCTCTTACACAATTTTGTGCAGGCAGGTATGTAAAAATGACCAAGCATACCCAGTATGTTCAGGAGCATGGAAGTACTATAGCTTCCAATATGTATCCACACTGACTGCACTTTTTAAGCACTTATGAAATAATCTAAAAACTTCCCCTTCCTTTTGTCAGTTGTTTTTCATGCATGTTCATTTTCAACTCTACTTTCCATCAGCCTCAGTCTCAGTTTCCAGCTTATTGTCATAGGCTGCTAAACTGGAACAAAGCTCTGTGTGATGCATAACAAAAGAGGAAATCACATAAGGAAATTTGGCTAAATCAAATGTGATGAGTCTTAATCCTCCAAGCAGTTCAAGTTCTGGAACATCAGCCATGTTACTCAGTGAGACAGAATGAAAAAACTGATATTATAATCATAATTTTTCTTCTTTTATGTAGGAGAACAAAGGGTAACTGGCAAAAGGGCAAGTGAAGGCATCCTTTCAAAAGAACAAGTTGGTGCCAGCACTAGATGTGACCTATCATTCAGAAAAGCAGAAACACCAATAAAAATTGTTCCCTTTTTCAAAATACACCCTTCTGATTACTGCAGGGAGATGAAAGAAGAAGCCATCTTCTTTCATTTGAGCAAAGTTAAAAAGCTTGTTATTTTATTTCATTCTAGCCAAAGCTCTGCATTTGGCTGCAGACACAAGTAAGAAAATAAAAAATATAAGAGAAGTAAAGTGATTAATAAATAAGGAATAAGCTGCGTTTGGGAAGCTCATTTTCTAGACTACAGAGAGGCTTCCCACTCAATTACAAAATGAACCACTTTGAAATATTATGCATCAGATCAAGCCAGTAAATATATTTAAAATTATACAAAGTATAAAACTGTTAAAAAACCAAAGCAATTGAAGAGATACTGTAAGAAATATCACTTTATATAACCAATGAATATCAGGTCAGATAACAACTATGTAGTCCAAAAAGCAGATTAGCAGCCGAACTAGATATATTTTAGGTGTGTGATAGCAGTGCTAGATACTCAGCAGGCAGAGCAGGGAAGGCTTGCACACTGCTTGGAACATCAGGAATATGGACTCATAAAATAATCTTATCACCTTGAGTACACACTAAATTATTTTATGCATGTACATAGTACTGAAGAAGCAGTAAGCTTCCTGAAGGGAGGAAACATCAACTGATCAATAAGTATGTCTCATACTGACTTCAGAACGGCTCTGACAGGCTGATTAAAAAACACTGCTATCCAGACACTGTTACCCAGAAGGACAGTAGCCTGAAAATGAACCTTTGAAGATAGGATAAGAGGGCTGTGGAAATGTAAGCAGAAGGGATTATCCAGGAGGTGGAAAAAAAAAAAAAAAGATCTGTTTGTCATGCTGATTAAACTTGCAGCAATGCATAAGATTCCAAATCCATAAAAAAGCCAATAAAGCAAGAACACATGAATGAATAATATAATATGCACAATTGACATCAAAGTTCATTGTTACTTCACTATCAATGAAATGCACCGTGAAGCTACCTCTTCATGCTGCACAGCAGGTATTGTTTTGGAACCACTATCAAGGGCAGCAGATTCAAGGATCATTGCTTTAATGCATCACAAATTGTGTTACAACTTGCAAGTGAAAATAGTTCCTCTTTGCTTCCCCTGCATTCCACAATAGACTGAGGAAGGCAGAACCAGAGAATGTCTAAGGAATATTAAGCATGCTCCAACAGTACATTCCAAGATACTATAAACTATTTGCATGTCTCTGCCATTATTCCAGTGAACCTTAGTTTCTACTCATGTCCTAATCACCATTTACAATCAAAAAAGATGAGGAAAGATGTAAAAGTTTAATTTCTTCCACTGCTGTGGATGATGACATCAAGATAATCCTTCATATGATAGTTGAAAATAAAAACAAAATCTAATCTGTGCTTTTATATTTAATACTGAATCTTTCAATTATAGGCAGAAAGGAGCTTCTTAGAGACCTTTCAATACAAACATAATATTTTGTGTGAGATATTCTACAAAAAGAGCAATTGAAAACACTATAAATATTTAACCTTTTGCCTTTTCCTATAGTTTTTGCTACTCATACATATTATGTAGTCTCGTATATAATGTGTTCAAATACATATGCCACTTTTTAAATAAACCCTGCAAGCTGTGCTTCACTTACATTGTGTTCATCAGATAGCACCACAGATGCAATGAAAATCAGTCTTAATGTACATTCACCCATATTCTACAAATATGGCTTCATTTTAAGATGTAGAAGGACAGAATGAAAGACCTTAGTAAGTCTTTAAAAAACATTTATACTGCAATTTTTTGTCAGAAGTTTCACACATTTGATTTTTCCTGTATTTTTTTTATCACAGAAATAAATCAGTACATAAGTTAGAAGGAAAAAAAAAAAACAAGCCAAAACAAGAAATAAGATCCCACTGAAAAAGTGAAAATAACTTTAAATAAAACTTCTTTTAGACCTACTTTAATAACAAGGCTTTTATTGTTGTCAATTCACCACCATAAATCTAAGCTGGAGCTATTTATACCTTCATTAACCTCAAAATTACTTTAAAAATCAAGTCCTGTTGAAACAAAGATTCAAGCTACAGCTAGTCTGGGGAAAGGATAAGGTGCAGAATTGTTTGTTATGTCAGGGAAACAAGGTCAGCACAGCTGTATCAAAGTGATGCTATATCCACTCATGAATGTCATTGATTTGAAAACGGACTGAGTATCTGCACTGATTTCCACTTCTGGGCCAGTGTGTCTTGACTTTGTCATACCTCAAGTGTTCTTTTGAGTAACATGGACATTGTCCAGGCAATTCCCAGACAGGAACTTGAGAGAAAAGATCTTAAATCTAATTTTTTAGCCTTACAAAAATGTTAATAGGTTTCAGACTTCAACCTACTTTTTATGCACAATGGAGGATAGCATTCTCAGAAAAAGAGTGCCAGAGGCATCAGCAGTGTATTCATACATGCTTGAAAACAGTGCTTGGTAAGTCACTTTATAACAAGACTACAACATAAAGATATTCATACAAGGGCTCAGATTAACCTATTAAAGACAGGAAAAATACTTTAATATGTGGATTAAGAAGCACTGTACAAGGAATAAATCTTAATGTTGGAAATACATAGCACTTTCAGCTGAAACCATTGGAAAATTAACTCACTGAACATAATAAATAGATGCCTCCAGCAAATTTCCTGACACAGCTGTTTAAAGGAACAGTTGGTATTTCCTTTCCTAAAGAAGGAAGACTTATTATAACATATAGAAAATGTTCTAGTGAAAACACACATAGGAAAATCAGAGTTTTTACAGTTCTTGACAGAATTTCATCTCATCTGAAAAGAATCCTTGCACCATCAGGTGCTCTCAATGCTCTATTTGAAGCTGTCTGAAGAGAAAAATATTACAAAAGGTGAAATGTCTCTATGGTTGTAAGAAAATCAAAGAGATTTGTTTTCTCTTTGGTATTTGGTAAAGAAATAAAACATAAAATGGAAGTAAAATAATATTTAATTGTGTGCATGATATATTGCTATAGTAAGAATAAATTCTAAAACAGATTTATTGTATTCTTTTATAACAATAATGAAACTGCATCTCAATAATATCTGATGAACCCTAGGCTCTATGGATTTTGATTCTTCTAAGGAATTTGGAAAATGTAATGCCTATTTTTTTCTCTGTATACATCTCTGTCACTCTTTTTCTCATTTTCACTTAAAACAAGACTGGTCAATTTCAGCCATACACTAGAGCAGTGTAGGTTGTCCATCCACAGAAATACTTGAACTTGGTTCTTTCACATCTGAGCAAGCCAATAATAATCAAATAATGGGAAGTGCTCACTTCTGATGACCATACAAACTGGTCTTGGTAATGATGGCCAACTGGTCCTTTTCCCTTTTACAGTAAACCTTTGATGTAACAGAATACTTTTAATTTATTGAAGAATAATTAAATTATCTGAGATGGCAGAGAAAATCTGTTTTCAAACATTAATTGAGAAGACACAACCAAGAAGAAAATACTTATCTGTTGTGTGTTTTAAATATAAATGTGTGGAGGTTTTAGTTGTTTGTTTGTTTGTCTTCCTTGTATAAATACAGTTATTATGGTAACCTTAGCTACACACACGAAGACACACACACATATACACCCCACACTGGGATGGGGACTGAAATCAGGAACAGTACAATGACAACATTCATGTGCCAAGATAAAGCCAGGAAGGTTACTTACTGTTAAGAGGCAAAAACAACTCAATTTTGCGAAAAATATTTTATTAAAACAAAGCTGAAGAGCAGAAAGCAAAAAGAAAACATTATAACACCTTTTTTCTCTCCTAGGCTCATCATCATTCTGTCACTCCAAGCACTACTCCCCCCCCCCCCCCCCCCCCTCCCTTTAGGGCACTCTTTCCTGCACAGTTTTCCTCTGCCCCAGTGATGAAAACTCCCTTAATTCCATGGTCTGCAGTTCTTTTAGGAATACCTCACTGCAGCAACATGGGCATTCCATGAGCTGCAGTCTGGAGATTTACTCTACCACGAAACACTTCTTGCTCCTGCTCTGGCCTTAGTGTTTCCTCTGTTCTTCATGACACTTTTTTGTTCCCTCCTCTTACCACCACAGAGTGTTTTCTGTCCTTTTTAAAACACGTTTTCACAGAGGTCTCACTAGCTTGACTGATGGTCTCAGCTTGGCTTCAGGGAAGCAGCTGTGTCCAACTCATGGCAGTCCCTGCTCTCTTCCCGCAGAGGCCACACCTGCAGCTGCCCTTGCTCTGGCTACTAACACCTTGCCATGGATATCCAGAAGAGATACAAGCAATTGCTTTTACTATAATGTTGCAAATTGTTGTCTCCCTGGAAGTATAAATCTCATAGAAAATGTCTGCAATTTTGGCAGCTAACATCAGCCCTTCAGGAAATCAGAGTTTTTGAAGCTTGGGCAAGATAATAATGTTTCAATTGAGACTGAGGAGAAAAATTAATACTGCATTTGTATTTCTGCAAATGAAATGAAACTGTTTTCATGCTGCAACATGTATTAAGATGTTCAAGATTCTGTCACTTAAGAATTAAGTTTACAAAAATTTTTAATAATTGACTTTAGAAAAACTATGAAGTTGTTAAAAGTAGATGAGACATCTATCTGTTCAGTGGTTGAATCTGGTGTTACAGGTAAATGAGCGACCTGGTACTGAACTCTGCAAGGAATAACTAATTTATTGAGCAAAAAAAACCCCACAAACATAAAAGTGGTGAAAATCTTTTGTTAACTGATATATCCTCTAGCTCAAAATAAAAATGCTTATATAAAAAGGTCTCCATAGTTTTTCCTCTAGGTTTTCCAATATTTTACTCTGGAGTTCTGGCCATATATATTACAAGATTTTAGTCTGGCTTCGTTTAGAGTTGCAGCCATGCTAGAAGCTAGTACGTGATCCCAAATTTCATAGGATTGCACAGTAGTAAACTCTGACTGACATACCAAAGATCAACAGCCCTACCATTTTAGGATTTTAGTGTTTAGTGCAATATTTAATTAATTTATTTGATAAATACATTGTCTTATGCTTTGTGATTACCATGTGGCACAAAGCGAATGTTAGATGGGACTGCAGAAGAGTAAAGAAGACATTCTGGAACGGGAAATCTCCTTTTGTACTGAATTGCAGATATAATATTGAAAACATATAACTAGTGTTTTGGTTCACAGCTGGGACCAATAAAAGCCTGTGAAGAATTTCTCTAAATTATACTATCCTGTGGGGTGCCAAGGAAATGTTGTTTCTCATTTAAAACAAATAGTACCCCCTACTAATATATTCCTAATCAGGCAAACAACAAAGGAATTAAGTAGGCCATTTCCATACATATGACTCTTTCTTTTATGAAATGTAGTTCACCAGAATTTCAGAGCTAATTGATTTAGAGGAGTTCATGCTTGTATATTTTTTCAACCTTGTAAATTCCCATGCTTCTGAGTTAAACAATTCCAGTTCTTATTGCAGCATTTAAAAATTACAATATTGAGTGCTCAATGTGTGTTCTATTAGCATTGCAAAGCAATGGGTTTTGCCTATAAAAGAAGACAAAGTGTTTTGTCAGATTCACAGTTAATAGCACATATGCCAAGGATATTGTTCATGGCATAGAAGCTATGTCACAATTTTCTGCAGAACCAATTTTCTCATCTTCTACTTCAAAATTTATATGAGTATCTCTCAGTTCAGAAGATTTGCTTTAATTCTGCACCAAAAACTAAAAGAGGATCTTAAAGTTGCCTCAAGGCTTTGGTCAAGAAATCTTCACTGGCTTACTGTTGGTTTTCCATTTCATACAATTTAAATCATTCAAATTAAATCTGTACATAGGGCATGCAATGCCCTGTACATAGGGCAAATATTTTGTAGTGCTTAACCTAATATCTAGAAGGCAACCACCTCTCTTAGGAATCTAATTTTCCGCTTCCTGCTAAAGACATATGACAATGCATTCATTAATTCCAACTGTGTATCCACTGAAATACTGAGAAAACTCAGAATTAAACCTCCCCCTCCATTCCTCTTTATATTTTATAACCCTGTTTATGTTCAAAAGTGTCTAAATCATCATAGGATTCTTTCCTTCCCTTCCCATTCCCTTCCTCAAGAATACCAAGGAGAAATTATCTGGGATTTTCATAGACTAATTATTCACTATCAGGATATTTATGGCATGTATTAGATGGGATCAAGACTGTGTCTCGTTCAGGAATGGTAATGATTACAATTAAAATGAATCATCAACACTCACACTAATTCAAGTTATACCACAGATGCCAGGAGTACATCTGAAAGCTTTAAATAGTATACATACAATATCTATAAGTGGGCACTAGCAATATTTCACTATTATTTTAACAATTTCATTGATATGCCTATGGTTGAAGGTGAGGTATGAATAACATATATGTAGTTACACAATTTGTCATTTTAAAGCAATCCTTGTTCAAAACCTAAACTTATCTGCAGTGATTTCTAATTGTACAAGACTGAGCTCAAGACATTGTGATACTTCACTAGCCACTTCCTTCAAAAGTAACTGATACAAGGATGAATTGTGATGAAGAAGCAGTAGTCCTTCTTGGAAACAATTAGGGTTTTTGGGAAACACTACCACAATTCAAGCTGCCATGCTTCACAGAGGAGCAGGTACCAGTCATAAATCATGTAACTGGAGAACATTAGAAACAGGATAAGTAAACACTGGTGTAAGTATTTACAATATTTTATTTTCATTCCAGGCTTCATTTCTGTCCCTCTGTTGGTCCCAGCAGCATAGCTATGTAATTACGCATGTTGCTCTGTGACATAAAAAAATTAGAATTCAAGCAAATGTAATAAATTTTGTAGTATACAGTCTCTCAAGTGGACTTCTGTCTGGTTCTGTTTACTGTGCAAACAAATAGATAAACTTGACAGAGGTACAAAGATGTTCTCAAAGTAGGTTTAAGTGTAAGGGTTGATCAACATATTATGATCATGTTATCTAAAACTACATATTTAATTAAAGTCTTTAACAGTATCTTTGCTGAGAAGACAGGTAATAAGATTTTCTTTGTAATAAGCTTTTTTAATGTCTCTAGCATGTACTGCTTTTCAACATTTCCCTTCATGGGTGCATGACCTTTCACTTATATTTGATGAAGGATGTACCCAGCAGCCTTAAACAGAAATGAAATCAGGAATTTATGAAAAAGAAGATAATCAGAAACACGACTAGGAGTTTGATTCTAGAATGCCAATTCAAATAAAATGTATACAAAACATAGGATATAAAAAATTAATGTTACAGATTACCGGCAGTTTAGATGAATTTGTCCTTATTCACCCAGCCCTAGACAGCCGTGTCTTGAATCCCATTCTGTACAGCAGATATTTGAATTAAAACAGAAATTTCACCAGAAATTGCAAACAATGAAAAATTTCTTAAATAACTTAACAAAGGCATCTGCATAATGCGATACAAAATTGTATAATATTAATTCCTTGGAGGGATAGTATCCCCAGGGGGACTTTTGTGTTTTGTTTTGTTTGTTTGTTTGTCTGCTGAGTTTTTTAAGCAGAATAAAAAAATATTTTTTGGGGAAAAAAAAGGAAAAAAAAAAGAGCAAGATACCTGAAAAGAAAGAAATGTTGAAAAATACCAGTAGATGTTGCAGAGAACTGATCAGCCAGAGAGGACATGTAAAAGAGACAATATATTGAAAACAATAGAAAAATGAACAACAGGACAACAACGGGAAAAAAAGAAGGAAAAAGTGTAAAAAGCAGTTTAGTGATAATGGTTAAAAGATACCTCATAATAAGTGGAATTAATATAATGGGGCTATGAAACATTAAAGGACAAGGGAAGGCCACTTTCTAGGAGGCTTGTTCATGAACTGCCATTTTTTCTTCTTGTTTTTCCACCATAAGCTTCTTGTAGAAGAATCATATTATTTATACTTCTGGTTCTCAAAACAAAATAACAAAAACTACAACAAAGGTAGCTAAATGGCTTCAGAAAACTTTTCCAGAGCATACAGAAACAATGTAATTTGTTCAATATCCTTCTTTACTTGTCCCATACATGAGTTTTTGTCTGACTAACAGATAATGAATTCAGTTCTGCAGCTTGAAATTCACAAGGTCAAAGTGAAAGCAACACATTTCATGCAGCACACTATCAGTGCAAATTTCAGAACTGCTGAGAAAAAGGGAAGGAAAGGAAAGAAAAAAAAAAGAAAAAATGAAAAGGAGATACTAAGATATCTTAAAACCAATGAGAAAGACAATGAAGAAAAGAATAAATGTGAGGAAAACAGTTGGGTGTGTTTAGTCTCTGCATTTCCTCTCTCCTTTTTCTCTCTCACAATAATGATAAATTGGTAAAGGAGAACTAATTAAAAGAAATAGTTTCAAAGAGACATAAGAAAATAAATAAAGAAAGCAAATATACCACAAATAAAAAAAAAAATGAGGAAACAAAGGAATACCAGATGATTAATGAATTGGATGAGATACGAAATTAGCAAAATGAAGAAAAACAGAGCAATAAAGGCATCATTTTTAAAGGCCCTAATGTCTGTGCATATCTGCAAAGAGAATGAAATTATATCACTTAAGAGGCACAGCTAAACTTTGGAGAATAAGAAGAATGTATCTTTTTTTCTGGCAAAAACATTTGTTTACCAAAAAAGAAAACTGCTGAAATAAATTTATGTGCATTTTCATCAGTTATCATCATACTGTGACTCTGTGACTCTAGGCCACTGACCTTTACGAGGGTACAGTTCACTACTGGGAGCACATATTATTTCTTAAGTTTTCTGTATTTTCTGGTCTTCTAGCTGCTGAGTTTTGAACATGTTAGATAAGGTTCTACGGCTATTTCAACTTCAGACAAGTGTCTCTCTCTCTAATGTCTCTTCTAATTCTATTTCTGTGAAAATGTCAGTATACATGTTTATTTTGCTAATAATTTTTTTTTTCATTTAAATAATAATTTTAGGAAATTATTTTCAAGTTTAATATTTTCCTATAAGTATACAAATTAGGATTTTAATTGACCTTTCTCTGACAACAAAGTCCCTCAAAAACATTCTCTTATCTCTTTTTTTTTTAAACCCTCTCGTCTTGCTGCTTTGATTTTGTTTTTTGAGTATGTGTCAACAGCAAAATCCTCACACATGCTCATACCCATCAGCCATGAACTCACCTATGAACTCACCTAAGAAATATGAACTCACCTAGGTCTTCTAGTAAATTCCGTTAAG